>PVIR01029027.1:0-21446 GCA_004026965.1 Petromus typicus | reverse complement strand
AGTGTGAATATAAAGAACTACAGGGTCAAAAAGCAGGAGAATGGCGAAAAATTAGAATCAAGATATATCATGTACAGGTACAAATTCTTCATAATGTACACCTACAATGTACCAATAAACTTAAAGGAAAAGAGCTTTTGATAACATTGTCTTAATTTCTCTCTCCCCTGCTTCATATGCTATAAAAATAAGCTGAATTACTCAACCAAAAGTCACTGGAGAAGTACAAGAAGAGATAAGATATAACAAAATTTCTTCATTTAAAAATTGTTTTCATTTAGTGTAGCAATACACTTTAGGTATGCATTATGATGCTACGATTTTCAGCTAACATCCTCAGAGAGGCCCCCTCTCTGCATCTCATCATCAATCACTCCACCATCTCCTCAAGCTCAGGATGACAGTCTCACTGCTCTCTACCATTGCCTGGATCTAGCTTTCGCTCTTCCTGTTGGTCTGTGGCGGGAGGCACAGGGTCGTAGCTGCCGAAAAACTCCCCAGGGGCAGGCAAGCCCCAGGGAGGGAAGTGTATGGAGTAGTCCCAGACAGGTAAGTCATGGCGTTCCTGCAGGGAAGCAGATCTTGGGCTGTCAGTGGGTCCCAGTGCAAGTCTTCTTCCTTTTACAGAAGCCATTGTCTTTGTTAACTGTCTTTTAACTATCCTACACATCCCTTACTAATCTGTCTCGTTTCCACTTGAATATTTATCTTCTCTCTTTTTTGAGTTTGGTAGACTGTATCTTTTTAAAAAATGTCTTTCATTTCAAATTTTCCAATGAGACTAAATGTGGAATAAAAACTGTTACCGGTGTAACATTGTTACCAATGTTAACAAATAACACATTAAAAGTTATTTGTACATGAGACAGATTGGAGGAATTCTGGGAAGATGGCAGAACAGTAAAAGCTGGAGAACACTACCTCCCTATAAATTATTCTTAAGCCAGAAAATAGCAGTTTGTTGGAAGGGGGAAGACAGCAGAGAAATCTAGATTGAATAAATCAGAAGCAAATATTGATTAAAGCCAAAGAAAGAAGAGCGACCTAGCGAGCCCTCCCATCCCTTCTTCCCTCTCCCCAGAGGGGGAGAGGTGGCCGACCTTGCCAGCACCACACACAGGTGCTCCAGCAATTGCAGACAGCGCACAGCGGGCCTGCGAGACACAGGTTCAAGGCGAGGAGCAGAACTGCGAGCCAGGCTTCTTGCAACTGCAGTAAACTGCTTTACACTCTTAGATCTGGACCCACAGGAGAGGACAAAGGACGCGCGAAAGGAAGCCCCGCCCACCGCCTGAGGGGACCGAGGATCCGCTCTGCTAGAAGAAGTCTCCGAGCTCCTGCGGGATCGACCAAGATTGTCTCTATCACAGCGAGCCAGGGGCCCCAAGGCCTCCAGCTCTGGGACATCCCAAATTTGTCACAGCTCTTTTCCCCTGTGACCTATAAACTTCAAACTGTGTGTCTCAGCCCATACAGGAATCAACGGTTCCTCGCCTCCGACAGCTGACTGTTAGTGGACTCAATCTCATCCTATTCTGTTTTTATCTCTGTTTGTTTTATTTAGTTCTGTTTTCGCTATTCTTGTTGCTGCCTTTCTTTTTCTTCCCTCCCTTTTCCTCTCCCTTTTTTTCTTCATCTCTTCCTCTTTTCTACTCTTTGTCCACTCTGCTAGTCTTCATTTCTCTATTTCATTGCATCCTTTAATCTTATCGCTAATCTCTCCCTCCCCTCTCTCTCTGCCACCTAACTCCCTGGTAAACTTTTCACTTCCAAAAGGTGATGTCTGAATGGTGTAAATATATACGTGGTTAATTTTAAGTCTGGGCATATGATCATAGTTCTGGCTTATGAGGTTGGAGGGGTCAGAGTAGCAACTGCCAGTTTATCATTTCTTGGGTTATGTTTGATACTGTTAATGCTTAGTGCTAATCTTAAGGGACTTAAATATTAGGAAGAAAGAAACTTGCAATAAACACCACCAGAAAACAGGGCAACTATAAAGCCAAATACAACAGAAGGGACAAAAGCTCAGAAATGAGGAAACATTCAAAATCTCAGATGCAGAGATCCTCACCCCAAGGTAATGTAGGGGGAAGGGAAATGGAGAAATCTGAAACTCAATCACCAGGACTCTCTGAGGTGGTAACTAAAGAAGATCTGATACAATGGAAATCAGAACTGATTTTTGAGATGAAAACAGAAATATTGTACAAGGTTAATGGCATGATGGACAAAGCTAAAGAAGAAATCAAGGATATGATAGAATCTGAGATAGCAAAAGCAATGGAGCCTCTTAAACAGCTACAAATAGAAGCCCAGGCAATCAAACAAGAAAATGAAAATTGACACAGTAGAACAAACACTGCCGAAGACCAAATCTCAGATCTAGAGGACATGATCACAGCCAATGAACAGGAAAGCCAAAATTTATGGAAAATGGCAAAAGACCATGAGAAATCTATTTAACAGCTCCTAGGTGATTCAAAGAAGAATAACATAAGGTTGATTGGAGTCACTGAGGAAGCAGGAGACAATACAAAAGACATAAAAAAATTGTTCACACAAATAATAGCAGGAAACTTCAGAGACAAACAAAGAGAATTGGACATCCAGACTCATGAAGTGCACAGAACTCCACAGGGCCAAAATATACAAAAACCTACATGTAGGCACATAATTAGTAAAGTTCCAGATATAAAAATAAAGAATGAAATATTGAAAGCAGCTAGAGAGAAGAAAAAAATCACCTACAAAGGGAAGCCCATCAGGATCACAGCAGACTTTTCAGCACAAACATTCAATGCAAGAAGAGCCTGGAGTGAAGTGTTTCAAACCTTAGAGGACAACAACTTCCATCCCAGACTGATTTACCCTTCAAAGTTATCTCTGAAAATTGGGAGGGAAATAAAATACTTTCATGACAAAGAACATCTTAAAAACTTCATGCATACAAAACCGGCACTACACATTATTCTAAAGGATATCTTGGAGAAAAAAAATGAAAAGTATAAACCCATGAGACCCAACAGAGTCATCCCATTGAGCCAAACAAGAAACTGATGGGATAAGAACAAAATCAAGGAATAAAAGAGCCTAGAACAGGAAAACATGATGGCCCTAAGTCTATCCATATCAGTCATGACCTTTAATGCCAATGGTCTCAATGCACCAATTAAGAGACACAGACTGGCAGGATGGATCAAAAAGCAAGATCCTACAATCTGCTGCATACAGGAAACACACCTAATCCAGAGAGAAAGCCACTGATTGAAAGTAAAGGGATGGAAAATAATTCTCCATGCAACAGGAAACTGCAAAAAATCAGGAGTAGCTATCCTATTTGCAGACAAAATAGATTTTGAACCAAAACTGATTAAAAGAGACAAAGAAGGTCATTATATTCTTGTACAGGGAACTATTCAAGAGAAAGAAATAATTGCCTTAAATATTTATGCCCCAAACTCAGGTGCACCCAGCTATATAAAACAAACATTAATGGACATGAAAAGCCAGATAAGCACCAATACAATAATAGTAGGGGACTTCAATACCCCACTGTCACAAATAGACAGATTGACTGGACAGAAAATCAATAAGGAAGTGCTTGAGCTAAACCAAACTCTTCAACAAATGGACTTAATAGATGCCTATAGAGTATTTCACCCCACTAAGAGAGAATTTACATTCTTCTCAGCTGCTCATGGATCATTCTCCGAAATAGACCATGTGCTAGTTCATAGAACAGGTTTAAGTAAATGCAAAGGAATTGAAATTGTCCCCTGTGTACTCTCAGATCATAGTGCCTTGAAACTAGAGCTGAAGAGAAAAAAAAAAACAAAAACACAAAAACCCAAGAGCTTCACAAAGACAGGGAAATTGAACAATATTCTACTGACTAACCAATGAGTCACAGAAGAAATTAAAGATGAAATTAAACAGTTTTTACAATTGAATGATAACCCCAATAAAACATACAGGAACTTATGGGATACAATGAAAGCAGTTCTATGAGGGAAATTCTTAGCAGTGAATGCCTATATCAGGAAAACAGAGCAAACTCAAGTTAACAATCTAATGCTGAACCTTAAGCTACTAGAAAGAGGAGCAAGGCAAATCGAGAGCTAGTACTGGGGAGGAAATCATAAAGACCAGAGCAGAAATTAATGCAATGGAGACTAAGAGAACAATACAGAAAATCAACAAATCAAAGAGTTGGTTTTTCAAAAGGATAAAAAAAATTGACAGACCCTTAGTCAACCTTCTCAAACAAAGAAAAGAAAAGGCTCAAATCGACATTATTAGAAATGAAAAGGGAGAAATTACCACTGAACCAGTAGAAATACAGAGAATAATAAACACATACTTTGAAAATTTGTATTCCAATAAAATGGAAAATGTAGAAGAAATGGATAAATTCCTAGATACATACAAACTTCCAAAGTTGAATGAAGAGGATATAAAAATGTTAAACACCCCAATATCAATCTGTGAAATTGAAAATGTAATTAAAAAATCAGGCCAGGGATTTAGCTCAGTGGTTCTGGCGCCTGTCTTACAAGCACAAGCGCCCAAGTTTGATCCCTGGTAACCACACACAATACTTGGCATGGAGACTCACGCCCAGCAGCAATCAGTACCACATAACACAGTGCCAGGTTTGGTGGCTTACGCCTGTAATCCTAGCACTTGGGAAGCAGAGGCAGGAGGATTCCTGTGATGTGAGTTTGAGGCTGAGCTCAGGGCCAGCCTGAACTACAAAGCGAGACCCTGTCTCAAAAACAAACAAACAAACAACAACAACAACAACAAAAAAAAACTATCGACAATTAAAAGCCCTGGGCCTGAGGGCTTCATTGCCGAATTCTACAAAACTTTTAGAGAAGAGTTATCACCACTACTCCTCAAATTCTTCAATGAAATTGAAAGGGAAGCAGCACTTCCAAATTCACTTCTGGAAGCAACCATTACCTTGATTCCAAAAGCAGATAAAGACCCAACCAAAAAATAGAACTCCAGGCCAATATTCCTAATGAACATTGATGCAAAAATCTTCAATAAGATATTAGCAAATGGTCTGTATCTCAAACTAATAAAAGCTATTTATGAGAAACCAACAGTCAGCATTACCCTAAATGGTCAAAAACTGAAACCTTTCCCACTAAGATCAGGTACAAGGCAAGGATGTCCACTTTCACCACTCCTGTTCAATATTGTGCTGGAAACATTAGCCACAGCAATTAGGCAAGACAAAGAAATAAAAAGATTAAAGATAGGAAATAAGTAAGTTAAACTGTCATTATTTGCTGATGACATGATACTCTATCTAGAGGATCCTAAAAACTCAGCCAAGTGACTGTTAGACCTAATCACCAAATTTAGTAGTGTAGCTGGATACAAGGTTAATGCTCAAAAATCATTAGCCTTTATATACTGAGAAAGAAATTGGAAAATCAATCCCTTTCACAGTAACATCCAAAAAATGAGTATCTAGGAATTAATCTAACAAAGGAGGTAAAAGACCTCTACTCTGAAAATTACAGCACTCTGAAATAGGAGATAAAAGATACCAGAAAATGGAAAGACATACCTTGTTCCTGAGTTGGAAATGAATCAATATCATCAAAATGGCTATATTCCCACAACTATTATACAGGTTCAACACAATCCCAATTGAACTCTCAACAGCATATTTCACAGATCTAGACAAAATAATTCAAAAATTCATCTGGAATCACAAAACACCTAGAAGAGCAAGAGCAATTCTAAGCAATAAGGACATGATGGGGGGTGTATTACGATCCCCAACTTAAAACTATACTAGAAATCCCCTGTTATAGAAACCACATGGTACTGGCAAAGCAACAGACCTGAGGATCAGTGGAGTATATTAGAAGATACAGAAACAACTCATGATACACTAAGCTATCTCATTTTTGACAGAGAAGCCAAATACCCCCAGTGGAGGAAGGATAACCTATTTAACAAATGTTTCTGGAAAAACTAGACTTTAACCTGCCAAAGAGTAAAGCTAGACCTAGCTCTTTCACTGTGTACTAAAATAAAATCAAAGTGGATTAGGGACCTGAATATTAAAACAGATACACTACACCTGCTACAAAACAGGTTAGGTAAAACTCTTGAAGACATTGGTCTAGGGAAAGATTTCATGAACAAATCCTCCATAGCTTGAGAACTAGTAGAAGAAATTGATAAATGGAATCTCATTCTATTGAGAAGTTTCTGCACAGCAAAAGAAACCACCAGCAAAGCAAAAAGGCAACCAACAATATGGGAAAGAATCTTTACCAGCCATTTCTCAGACAAAGGGCTACTATCTAGAATGTATAAAGGACTTAAAAAAAATCAATCCACCCAAATTTAAAGACTCAATTCAAAAATGGGCATCTGAAGTGAACAGATACTTTTCAGAGGAAGAAAAAAAGCAGCTAAGAAGCATATGAAAAAATGTTTAACATCACCAGTCATTCGAGAGATGCAAATGAAAACAATGTTTAGATTTCATCTCACTCCACAAAGAATGGCTGCCATTTCAGAATTATCCAGCAACAAATGTTGGCAAGACTGCAGAGAAGGAACCCTTCTCCATTGTTGGTAGGAATGTAGACTCATTCCAACCCCTGTGGAGATCAGTTTGGAGATTCCTCAAAAAAACTACAGTTAGAGGTGTCATTTGACCCAGCCATCGCCCTGCCAGGTATATACACAAAAGAATTAAAAGATTCATATCACAGTGACATATGTGCACCCATGTTTATAGCAGCCCAGTTTGTGATTGCTACATCTTGGAAACAACCCAAGTGTCCATCAACTGGAAACTGGATAAAAAAGTCATGGTTCTTCTACACAATGGAGTACTACTCTGCCATAAAAAATGATAAGTTCTAATCATTTATACTTAAATGGATGTACCTTGAGGACATCCTCATAAGTGAAATAAATAGGTCACAGGTGTGTAAATATAGCATCTTTTCTCTAGTATGAGAAAATAAAGATGTAAATGAGTTCTAGAATGTATGTTATATATTGTGAAATAGAAAATCCTCAAAGCAAAATGGGGTGAAGGGGGAAAAATAATGAGATGATAACAAAAAAGAAAGGAAAAAAAGCTTATGTGTATAGGGAGTGGGGGTGGTAGGGTGGGTAGGGGTATGGGAAAAAATGAGAATTAAGTTGTGTCATATACTGGTACAAATTCTCATTGTTGAATGCAATCATGATGTGTATATTAATGTACCAATAAAGATTTCGATTTTTAAAAAAGTTACTTGTACATGAAATATTTTTTAAGTTAAATGAAATATGTAATATTTTGTTTTAGACAGCGACCCTGGTGCTTACTATTCATGAGAAATGATGTACATGTACTGGTCTAGATGAAGTCATAGAGTACCATCTAGAACCCTGACCCCCTCAGGTTTATTTTCTACCATTTAGGAGTTTTTGTACCCTGTCACCAACCAGCTCATGCTTGCCTCCCTTTTCTTTACTTCCCGCTTTTCCATGACACGTCATTGTTAGACACACATAATTATCTTACATCTTTTAATTTTTCTTTTTTCTTTTGGTGCAGTTCTGGGAAGCAATCGACACACTTCCGTATGCTAGGTAAGCACCGGCCACACCTCAGCTCCAAGACTTAAATTTTTGTCACGTGTCTCCCAAATGATGTATTCTACAGTTTAAAATACCAACCAACCAAGAGTAACTAACATACCATTGCCACACGGTAGGTATTTGATGAATGCGTATATATACAATGGACATTATCATCCTAATTTTACACACAAGAGAAGAGAAGTTTAAGGAATTTGGGGAAACTTTTCTACGATTACACTTGTCTTGTAAACAAAGTACCTGCTACCCAGTAGCCAATTAATTTTCACAGAATTACAATGGCTTTCAAACTTAGATACTCTCCAGATTTGTTCTCTATCTTTATGGCTCAAAAGTGTATAGAAGCCACTGGGATGACAAGAACAACGTAGTGAGTATCAAGAAAGGAAGTTAGTTGAATGAGTAACGTTGTGAGTGAGTCTGACTGCTTGAGGCATGACGATGGCTCATCCAGGAGAAAAGAAAAGATAAGAAAAGTGCTGTTGACTGCACAGGGTATTATCACAGTGTCTCTAAACTGAAACAAAAAAAATAAGTGAGCCAACTCTTTTTTGAGACTTTTGCATGTGCACTACTTTAAAACTAAGCCTCACATCCTATTGTCAGTAACGTCCTGTTCCCTCTCGGTCCACCGCATTCACACTGTCAGCTGACCTTTGACTTAGCAGCTTGGTACACGCACATAAAAAGTCATTATCTCAAGAAAAGGGTAGAACTTCTTGTCCTGGGAAAAAAGTATAATTAGTATTTTCTCTTTCATTTTCAGAAATCTTAACTGTGTGAAACTAAAATGAGATGAGCTTTATTAAAAGTCATTACAGGGCCAGGGATTTAGCTCAGTGGCACCGTGCCTGCCTGGCATGTGCAACATCCTGAGTTCGATCCCAGATATGGCAAAAAAAAAAAAAAAAGATTTATGACATTACACAGCATAGTGTCAGACAACCACTGCTGAACATTCATTCCTGCAGCAAGAAGATGGAGGTTTAGGCTGTAAGACAGCATCCATCCATACCCCTGAAGCTGGTCGTACCTTGAGGACATGCTCATAAGTGAAATAAATAGGTCACAGATGTGTAAATATAGCATCTTTTCTTTGGTATGAGAAAATAAAGATGTAAATGAGTTCTAGAATGTATATTGTGAAATAGAAAATACTCAAAGCAAATAAAATCTAATCACAACCAGCAGTACTTATAGGATTCAAGAGTAAAGTTGGCATGATAGTAAAGTTTGCACTGTATTTATCAAATGTTGGAGTTTGAGTCAGTATAGTGTGTTGCGGAAAAATCAGTTGACCATGTACATATGAACGGAAGATTCATGCGAAGTATACTGGGATCTACAGAGTTGTTCTCTCCTATTTAAGTCACTATACCTACAAGGCAGAGACTATTCACTAATCTGTTATTCAGAGACAGTTCCAGGCATTCTTCTTTTTCTGGGAGTCAAGTGATAAATGAAATAGATGAATCATGCTCTTAGTGGGGTGTTGTGAGCACAGATAATAGCAAAGCCAAAAGAGGAGAGTGCACTGAGAAACACTGGGAACCCGACCCTGAGATGTGTGAGCCTGACCGGGGCAGACCCTGGGTGAGCTCCTGCGGATGGGTTTGCTGGAGCATCATTCCAAGTACTTGGGCCATATCAAGAGTTTCTTCCATCTTAAAGATCATCTAGAATAACTGAAACTCACTTCTGCTTTTGAAAAAAGTGATAGATAACTCTATGCCTTTACCAGTTACTTTTGTGGTAGGTACCACACTTATGCAAATTTTACTAAGAAGAAAACTGCAACATACAAATTAGATAAATTATCAGAAATCATCAGACATGTCATTATTAGTTCAGAATGTGAATCAATCAGTAGGTCTTCAGGGCCTTTACTTAAATGAATATATGTTGTTATAATCGAGTGATTAAGGTACACATTTCCGCATGAATTTCATCCTCTGTCTCCTCCTTGTGGCCATTTTTTCCTGCTGCTTTTCAGCTTCCTTTTCATTTTGATACTGTGAGCTTTCACTTTTCTCTCTTCCTTTTCTCATAAATAACTGTGAATTAATTCACACTCTGACCATTCTCTGGGCCCTAGCTTTTCAAGTGTTTTCCTAACTGTTCCCTGAAATAGGCACAATGGGAAGCATGGAAAGACTACAGAAGAAATGAGTGAGAATGGAACTTCCTATCATACACACTCAGCTTCTTTTAGTATATTCTAAATCCAAAATATTATACATTTGACAGCTCTGCCCTCTTATTTGTTGTGGTGAACAGTATTAGCTGCTGCATTTAACTCACCTGAGAGCAACAGGAGACGTCAGAGGTGATCCAAGTCTCTGGCTGAGGCAGGGTTCTAACCTTGAAGTTCACATTTACGGAAAGGATTTCTCATTTCTTAATGTAAGTTTGGAATCCAGATAAGTCTGCCTGGTGTCCAGCCAGCTGAGTAGTCCTGGAGACCAGCCATGGCCTGGGAGGTATGAATTTGGACACTGGCAACATGTGGTTGATTCTTCAAGCCATAAGTCTGGATGCAGCAATGTGAATAACAGATCGGAGAGGACCAGGAACTAAATTCTGGGATACAATAATTTAAAATCAGTGAAGGAGAAGTTAATCACTCTGTGGGGGGCTTTGGGAAAGAATGAAGGGAAAAGACGGGGTTCCAAAAAAAAAGGGAATAGTCTGTTATGTCAAATGCTGCTTCTAGGGTGAGAAAATGAATCTCATGAAATACTCATTAGATGCGATGATATGAATGTTAATACTGACTTTGACAGGAAATGTTTTGTAGAAATAATGAAGGGAAAAAGACTAAGTAGAATGGAGTCAGGGAAAGAAGGAGGAGAAAAGATGAATAAACATCTTTTTGAACTGTTTTGTTGTTAAGGATATCAGAAAAATGGAGACACAGAGTGTTTAGGTTGCCCAGGAGATGTTCTGTTCTTGTTTTTGAAACAAGAATATTAAATCAATATTAATATTAATATTTTAGGCTGAGGTGACTGGATGGGCAGAGATTTTAAAAGGGGAAAATTGAGAATATCAGAGAAAGAAAAATGGACAAAGTTGCAAGTTCAAAATCTTTGAGTAGATGCAAAGGATGGATTTCAAAATACAGGTTAAGATTATCACAGATACAAGGTGGTAGTAAAATGTAGTCATTATTGTAAGAGATATTTTTATATATTTAGTTGGCAGAATAAATGGGAATGGCCTCAGACTATGTTTGTTTTTTCAAGATAATTGAAAAGCAGATAATGAGTTGAATTGAGGAAAGGGAAAAGCAATTTAAGCATTGCTAATAATTTTTAGGACATTAGTAGGAAACACTGATTAAGACCAGTTAACATGATCATTTACTGCTCATAAGAGGCGTGACACAGACAGAGCTGTATGGAAAATAGAAAATGGAAACAAGCTGCTGGAAGATTTAGTAGGTAAAAACTCTTGAGAACACGCAGTCAAAGGCTTTCTGCACTGAACCCCAGTTGCACAAAAAATTGCATTACGAATCTACACATAAGATCATAGCAAGTTAAAAAATTCTGCACAGCAAAGGAAACAGCAGCGTGAAGAGAAAGTCTAAAGAATGAAAAAAAAATCAGCTATTCCTTAGAGAAGTAACATGTAAAACATATAAATAACTCAAAAATTGCAGACCTCACAATAAGAGATCAAATCAATTCTGTCTAATGGAATACACAGTTCTCAGAAAAAATGTCAATGGAAATAAATACATGAACAAGTTTTCAATGTCACTGGCCATTAGAGAAATACAAATGAAAACAACACAGTATCTTTCTTACTCTGGAAAGAATGACTATCACCAAGAAGTCAAACAATATTAATATTAACAAATACTGGTAAGGCTGTAGGAGAAAATACTCTTCTACATTGTCTATGGGAGTGTCAACTAGTACAACCATTATGGAAAGCTGTATAGAGATCCTGAAAAAACTAAGAGTTCAAATTCTTTTTGACTGAGCTATTCTCTTCTAGGTATCTTCTCAAAGATACCCTATTCCTGTGACACACGCATGCCCACATTTAAAGTAATGAAATTTGTAATACCTAAATTTGTAATACCTAAATCTACAATTGTCCTCTATATCCATAAATCTACAATTGTCCTCTATATCCATCAAAAGATAGATGGGTAAGTGGGTAAAATAGAGTACCACTCTAGCTTTAAGAAGGATAAACTTGAGTCATCTGTAGGAAAATGAATGCAACTTGAGGTCATAATATTCCATAAGATAAATCAGACACACAAGCTTAAACTTAAATATTGCATGATTTCTCTTATGTAAGAAGAGAAAGAACAGGGAAAGAAAAAGAATTGAGATGTGTGTTGTCCATGTACCCGCTCTTCACAAGGAATGTAATCATTATCTAACATGAACAAGTACTAATAAAGATGACTAAAAGAGAAATATTAATGAATCATGGAGGCTTGATGGCCTAGGACCCTCAGATGGTCCCCACATCCAGCGCTCTATCTAGGTAGTCTAATATCCCAGCACTATGTAGGTTTGTGCTTGTCTCAAAGCCTATCTTCTGATTCTTCAAGCCTCAAAGATGCATTGGTTTCTGTTAGCATCTCAGCTGCCCTACCACATAATGGCAGGGGGCTGCCCTCGTGTTAAAGAGACTACACAAATTAAATATAAAAACAAAAACACCTCAGCGCATATGTGTTTCATTCTTTCCAGAATCCACCTGAAATCTCAGGTGATTACTTCAAAAATCTTGTCTGAGGGAATTAGTTATCTGAAAGAGAATTATTCTGCAGGCATTTAGTCATCAATAGCAGAAGGCAGCTTGATGCAAATTCAATTGAACATTTTTAAAATCCTTCTCCATGCCCTATAACACCTTCCCTTTAATCAAAAGTACATTTCTGGTTTACTTACCGCAATCACCAGACACAAGCCACTCAGCTGTTTCTGTCTTATCCCTAGTTGGTGTGATTGAGAACAAATTAAATCTACTCTCTGTAAGGAATTAATTCATTTTAGACAGATAAAGTGGACAATTTGACTCTTCTTATATTGAGGATTGAGCCCAGGACCTTTGTAGTAAGCCACATCAATATTTTGAGATAGAGCCTCTCTAACGCACTACACCACCCAGGGTGGGCATGACGTAAGATCCTGCTGCTTCAGCCTCTCAGAGAGCTGGTATTACAGGCAAGTGCCTCCATGCCCATCTCAACTTGCCTCTTTTCAAATCTGCAGAGTAGCGAAAGCATCATGGGAGATCTCCATGAAACTAAAAGTTCTACTGTGCCCCTATGCGTCCCCAGGCCTCACATCAAGGAACAATGCAGGGATAGTCTGAGATCCGCAACATTGTAATTCCTAAAACGAATGTCAGGCTCTTCTCACACCCAGGGCCAAGCTACTGACTGTCCTTCTGTCCTTGTGGAGGGGCCGTGGGATGTGTCTTGGGTCAGCTGAATGTCAACAAAAAGGCTCGTAGCCTTGAAAAGAACACCCTCTCTCAGGCCTGAAGATACTGAAACATCATTTACATAATCCGTGCTAGTGCTTTCTTCTGCTATGTCCCACGAAGTGACCTACGCGACACTCATGTTTCAGGATTCCTCTGGAGCAAGAAATAAAGAGGAGCGAAATCACCTCAACCAAAGAGGTAGGAGTTCAGATAGAATGAGCTGTGAGTTTAGAAACAGCAGATGTGTTGGCTTTGAGATGTTGGCTTTGAGGCAGATGCTGAAGAGATTTATGCCACGGACTCTTAAAAGTGGAGACAAATCATTGTGGAACAGATGGTTGAATGAATGTAATACGTAGCTTTGAGGATCTCTTTTAATTGTACAATATCAACATGTGTCACAAAGCTTTAGATTGTAACAAAAGACTTCTGTTGGATGTGTCAGAGACTGAGTTTGGGAGCCAAGAGATTTCTATTTATAAATAGCATTTATTTATGCCATGTAAGGAATGCTAAAGAAACATGTTTTTAGAAGCCAGACTGGAGGTTTTAAAATAGAGAAAGTAAAGGAAAATTTTCTGTTAGATGGCTTTAGAAATGAAAGGGAAAAACTGGAGGATACACTGATTAGAAATGGACAACAGCTGATCTCTTTGAGTATTATTTTTATTTTAAGGTAGTTAAAATTCAAAGCATAATTTGTAATATTAACTCAGTGAAAACAACACCTATACAGTATTGTGTATATATTAATCAGGTGTTTATCAAAATTGAATTAAATGAAATAATAATGGCATTTTCTCCGCTATATCGATGAGAAACCCGAGGCTGAAAGCAGTAAATGATTTAACCAAGGCTGTGCCGCTAACCGTCGGCAGTGCCCGGCCTCGGTGCCAGCTTCCGCTCACCCCATCACACACCAGCGGGGGAAATGCAATCTCTGTGGCTGGACAAGTCACGTCCCTGAGCTGAGCAGGCTGTGGCTGCTCTGATTGTCCGGAATCACCTGAAGTATATGACTTTCCTCCACACTTTACATTTGTTTTTCGTTTTGTCTGTTTCTTCATTTGTTTATGTATCCCTGTGGGCGAGAGTTGGGGGAGAAGTTTGTACAAAAATATGATAAGAACAGATTTTGTCTCATGAAGGTGACTATGCATGTGAGAATTATTTCATTTTCAAACTCTAACACACGTGATGGTACAACCAGACATTGTATTAATCCATTAAAATATTGTGCTAGATGCAATTAGGACTTGAATCAAGGAGTAAGAAAGAGAGAGAAATTACATACATGCATGCTCACATACACACATAGTTAAGTAATTATCTACTGACTTTCTAGTTTATACTATTATTTGTAGATTAGATTGTACATTTCTCCAGAATTTATGTGTTATGTTTAGGTAAATATCATGAATAATGGATGAAAGTTGTTTTTAGAAAGTAAAAGTTGCTTTTAAAAAATAGAATCTACTTTTACAAGGCAGGTACAGCAACCCACGTCTTGGAAACTTCTAAGCTTAGAAACTTGAAGTCTCATTGATTCTTTTTTTTACGTTTTTTTGAGACAGGGTCTCACTTTGTAGTTCAGGCTGGCCCTGGGCTCAGCCTCCAACTCACATCACAGCAATCCTCCTGCCTCTGCCTCCTGAGTGCTGAGATTACAGGCGTGAGCCACCACGCCCGGCACTGTGGTATGTGGTACCGATTGCTGCTGAGCATGAGTCTCCACACCCAGTATGGTATGTGGTTACCGGGGATCGAACCCAGGCCCTTGCACTTGCAAGACAGGAGCCAGAACCACTGAGCTAACTCCCCAGCCCCTCATTGATTCTTAACATCATTCAGAGCGACAGTTTTCACAACAGAGTGTTGTGAAATCTGTGAATGAGAAAAACGATGGAAAGTGATGATGAATAGAAGCCGACAAGTCTGGAGATAATTACTGTTCAGAAACAGAACAGCAGCAGAGAAATGGAGGAGAGCAGGTGATCGAATCTTCTCCAAGGTCACGTCAGGTGTTTCCTAGAGAGTGCAGTGAAGGCACTAGAAAGTTCTAAGGGCGGAAACTTTCTAAATGGGAGAGATGAAGCACCCACGTGCAGCGGCTCCAGGGCAGTTTCCTCCACTCACTCTCTTGTTGGCTTTTCAGGGAGTCCAGCTCCCCCCAGCGCTTGGCGCCAGGCTGCCCTGACCCTGCTAACTCTTTGCCTGCTGCTCATGATCGGGCTGGTGACCTTGGGGCTTATGTGTAAGTATATTCTCAGTGGAAATAAAAGTGATTGGGAAACATTTGTCAGCCACGTAAATTTAGCTAATACAAACAGACATCAACATCCCAAATCCTCTGATATCCTTCTGCAACATCCTGTTGGTCTCCCTGTCCAGCAAGTGACATAATGAGGAGGATTCTACCCACGCTTATTGTTTTCTTTTGATAAAATAAATAGGTTCATGAAGAAAGGACTTATTTTACTATTTAATACTAAAATAAGGAGCTTTTTTCTGCCTAGATATAAGATCACCTTCTATTCAGTGGCTACAATCAGGGAATCAAGGGAGGTGTATTTCAAGCAAGTCATGTCATTTCACGTACTTTGAAAACCTAATATAAGGCTAACAACCTAGAACTTTTGAGTATAAATGTCTAAGTAGCAGCCACAATCTGACGTGTATGAATAAGAATGGCATAAAGAGAAGGAAGAAGGCTCTGACATGCCAAACCCAGAAGGAGAGAACTGAACCATCTCTGAATAACATTAGAAGCACCGTTCTCCAGAGTTTGAGCCCACAAGTTATTCTCTTGTCTGTTTGGATTTTGTTTTGTTTTGCTGTGTTTTTGTTGTTGCTGTTGTTTGTTTTGCTTTGTTTTGTTTTAGACAAGGTCTTACTTTGCAGTTCAGGCTGACCCTGAACTCACTATGTAGCCTCGGCAGGCCTCAAATTTGCGGCCATCCTCCTTCCTGCCTCTGCCTGCCGAGTGCTGGGATTATAGAGCTGAGCCACCACACCTAGCGAGAGTTATTCTCTTGATTCTGACTTGTCTTTGTGGCTCTGGGAGTGAGAATTCCAGATTAATATCCTGAATATAAGTAGAAACACATCCTGAAAATGCATATTTCATAGGACATTGGTATAAATAGCAGTCATTTGGCACAGAGCTCACTTTCAGGAGACCTGCAGCCAAAACCAGTTTATTTGTTGAATGACACTAACATCTCCTCTAGTGCATTAATTTCTCTTTGCGTTGTAAGATCTCATGGAAAATTAGGATTTAAATAAACCTCTTTGATTATATAGAAGTTTATGATGTAGCTGATTCTTTTGAAAAAGGAAATGATGTTATGCCAAATATTTAGGAGTGCCACACAATGAGAACGAGCAGTATAACTTTTACAGTGATAGAGGCTTTAAAAATGAAGCCAAGCTTCACGGCACATTAGCAAGCTAGAGCAGGAAGGTGATCAGTTCAAGCCCAGCGTGGACAACTTAGTGGCTCAGCAATACTTTGTCTCAAAGTGAAAAAAGAAAAATGAGAACACGGCTCTGGATATAGCTCAGTGTTAGGGCCCTGAGTTCAGTTCTCAGTGTCCCCAAAACAAAGAAGAAAAAGAAGATACAATGATACATGGCCATTGGTTCACCATAAGGAGGTGAAACTTTTTACTAGTACTTTGTGTTTTTAGAGTAGATGTTCATAAATCCATTGTGCTGCTGATAAATCAAGAAAAATGAGGGTGTATGGACCCAGGCCTATAAATGTTTTGATATACCATTAAAATCCACTTAAAATTGTTTTGAACAAGTATTCTTGGTAGTCTGCAGATTATTCTTTATCCTAAAGAATTTCATTCCTATTAAAACTGTAATTATAATAAACAATTCCAATTTTAAAAATCCACTAAAATAAAGGCAATATATCTGACACTACCACCTTAGATAAATTGTCAGGTGTATAATTGTCAACTAATTATTTTATACCAGTACAATACAAATTTTAAAATAAATTAGATTATAAATACGAGCTACAAACACTTCAGAACAGAAAGGCATCTGGTATGTTTCCTTCAGTTTTACCTTAATCTCAGTGATTAAATGTTGTAAACAAATATTAAACCATCGAAGACGCACCTCTGTGTCAAGAAAATAACAGATGACTATTTGAGAAAGAAAGCATGTTATGAACTCGCCTCCTGTTCTGTTTTGGAGTTCTGCAGATGTCTAGTGCAACGAACTCAGATTCGGAGAAATTGACTCAGCTTCCAAAAATCATTCAACACCAGCAGGAAAACATATCCCAGCAACTGGACAACGCAACACACATTCCCATGGAGAAGGAAGTCCTCCAATCACAGGTGTCCGACCTACTGAAGAGACAAGAGCAAATGGCCATCAGACTCTGCAAAGAGCTAATCATTCACACTGCTGGTAATTAGACTCAGATCTGCTCACCAATCAGACAGAACCTTGTGCTCTGTTTTAAGTTGCTACGTGGGGTTCTTTGAGGTATGAGTGTTATGTCGCCCAATATCCCAATGACGATATCACATCGACTTTATAGCACATAAAGGAAAAATACAGATTTATTACGACTCTTGAAAACCCAGAGATAAATTTGGGTACCATTTTAGCATGATGCCAATCTGGATATTTCAACCTCTCATTTTATTAACTCTGCCTGGTGAGGATGTTGTTGTAGAAGTTAAAAGCACAGCTGGTAATTCTGAGGCCAGAAGGCTCAACTCTGAGAAGAGAATCTCCATCACTCTTACCCATAACTAGGCATAATTTCATCTTCAAAAACTCTTCAAAACAACACATTTGTAGGGCTTGGTTTCTCAGACCCTATTTTACAATTAGGTGATTTATACAACCTTTTCCTAGTCATGTGAGAGTCACTAACTTTATATTGTTGGGTGTGATTTCCTCTTCAGACCACAAATGTAATCCTTGTCCTAAAAAATGGCAGTGGCAACAAAACAGTTGCTATTATTTCACCGTAAATGAAGATAAAACCTGGAGCAGCAGTAGAACTGATTGCAGCAACAAGAACTCCACCTTGGTGAAGATTGACAACATGGAAGAAAAGGTAGGATGGAGTCTCCTTCCCTAGGCATAACAGTTGTCCACATAGTGCGAAGTCAGGACGTGACATCACAGGATGGCAATTCAGGGGATTGTGAATGGCAGTGAAAGACTCTTAATCATGTTCCTGCCTTACCTTTGCATACTGAAGTGTGGCTTCCTCACAGAGTTTTTCTTCTTTTTCCTCCCAAGGATTTTCTGAAGTCACAGCCACTCAGCCAGACTTCTTACTTTTGGCTGGGATTATCATGGCACGCTGCAGGAAGAAACTGGCAATGGGAAGATGGGACAATTCCCTCTCCATCCTTGTAAGTCTAAGTATTTGGGTTGGAAGGCCAAGTATTGCATAGGATTTTGAGAAAGTAAAGGTGAATTGTTAGAAGTCATGACTCCAGTTATAAAAGTAGGAGGTGAGTCTACAAAGAAGTTCAGTAACAAAGACTATAAGAAAGAGAAATGAATTTCATCTCTGTGAGACATTCATGGCAAGGCACTGAACTTTACCCATATAAATTTATTTCTTTAACATACATAATATGTGTATATACTTAAGTATTGCATATCAGTATGTTCAAAATTCTTTATGAACAGAAACTCTTGAAGAGCACAGGTTTATGCTCATGTTTGTAGATAAAATGCTGTTAAATACTGAAAGGAATTGATTTAATTAATTAAATACTGAGACATTAAATGACTTGTCCAAGCTCATACTCAACTCCCAAGTGACAAAACCAAGACTGAGTGCTTTGGGAAGCCCACGTTCCGTCACTCGGCTATTCTGTTCTTCGGCATGACGGTCCAGAAGGGTAGCGTTTGTCATAAGAGCACAGTTTAATATGACTGTTTATGATAAAGGAGCGTCAGCCATTTTCTAACAGGAAGTATGAACTGACTCCTTAGTTCAAGAATTAGTTTCATGGTCAGAACTTGCCGATTAGGTGCTATGGATGGTATCTTTCATGAATAAGATAAGCTGTATCTACCACTTCAAAGTTTTGATTAAAATATTAAAATATATATAAAGTACTTGATAGGTACAAATATATAAATTGCACTTTTACAGCTAAATAAAGTCATGAATAATTAGATGTTAATGTAAAAATCTGTCTTGCCAAATTGCCCCCTTTCTTCTATCTACTCCAAGAAGGCCTTGGAATGCCACCTCCAATTAACTTAAATCAAAGAACTCTAATGTGCCAATGTTAGGGATTTTGATGCTTTGTGGAGATAGAAGTCTCCCAGTATTCATGATATTGTTTTCTGGAACAACTGAAAACCTTGAATGGTGATCCAATTATTTATCATTAATTTAAAATAAATTAATTTCAGGTTTAGCACTAAAGAACTTGCCCAGCTCAATGGATCCAGAGGATGTGCTTATTTTCAAAAAGGAAATATTTATGTCTCCCGCTGCAGTGCTGAAATTTCTTGGATATGTGAAAAGACAGCTGCACACATAAAAATCGAAGATTTGGATTAATGTGCTCTTTTTTCTAAATTCACTAAAAATTATAAGAATTTGTGGTTTCAAAGCCGTGTATTGAAAAAGTTATATATGAGAACCAAAATCAGATTGAAAAGTGACTGTGTATTTCAACTATGAGGGCAATAGCTCACTTGACCGGTGCCTTCTCATCCAGCAGTTCTTATTCAAGCTTCAGCCCATCCTTGGGGATGTAGAGCAGCCCTTATTCTATCCACTGTGCATGTTCTTTCCCAAAATTCACCCTGCTATCATTGGATGTAGGTGAGGTCCATATGCATGAACCTTCAAGGCTACTGCAGGTCATGCTGGCAGGTCTGGTGCCCATGTGTCCTGGTTCAGAATTTTGGAATTCCTCCAAATTTGGGAGGTCTAAAGGTCTTGACTTTTTTCTATCTGCCTCTCTATAGTAAGCTTTAAAACAAGGTGAGGGGGACTCGAACCTGGGGCACTGCTCAGGCTAAGGTGAGGGGAGCGGAATGGCCCTGTCGCCTGATTTCCACGCGCTCCAAAGCCTACGGGATAAGCAAAGCCACTGAGATACCTAAATGAGCTCTGCTTGTTGACTGGTGATATCCAGAACTTCATAACTGCTGTTTGACACATTAATAGTATTTGAGAAGGGCCAGGTTTATTCCTATTGATTGAGGGGCACTGTGTCTAGTCTGGCCATAAATCCATTTTTTCTGTTTTGTATTTTGATATCTTTTTTTTCCCCTTAACATACTCCACTCCTGTTTATAGTGTGACTGGAAAAAGTGATTTTCTTTCTCACAAGGAGAGAAACACGAAGCCTTAACCATGTCCCCTTGTCCCAAATCTACAAAAGGTGGGCAGTCTAAGCAGAACATGACATTTCACTGTCTTGCAGTGTCTGAAATGGTTTAGTTTTAAAAACTATCTTTAAATGACTCTTTGGACAAAGTTTGAATTTGTGTTCTGCAAGAAGAATATAGTTTTATTGGTTTTCAACGAATAGTCCTCATCATATTATAACTGGCTTTATTCTGCATGTGACACTGTCCAATACTTAAAAAGAAGTTTGTAAGTCAAACAAAAGGATAATGAATCCTGTATTCAGGCTCTTTATACACCATCATCATGCATATTGAACACAAAACTTTATATTTAGCACTTGGACTCGAAAGTATCTTTCTACATCAGGCCAGCTGGATAATTTCCCCTTCTCAACTTCAGTCTGTTTCAAGGAAACAAAGGAAGCATTCTGTATAGTGAGAATCAGTTCCACACATTTGCATCGGTTCTGCCTTCTCCAACTAGTGCACCTGAAGGAAGCTCTTTGACTTGTTGAATATGGACAGGCTTCTTGGGAGAATGGAAACATATTCTAGCTATAAAAGCTAAAGCAACACGTAAAGATATCACAAGACCAAACCCACTGCCATTTCCAAAAGTAAGATAACTTATTTCTTTTCTATGGCTGTTTCGTCATCAATCACAAACTGAAATTTAGCAATGAGAGAATCTATAACAAGTATCCTTTCCTTCCTGTCAACTGTTTACTTCCTTGCCTAGAACTGTAATAAATTGAAGACTAAAGAAACACTTTTATTATAACTGTCATCTGCTGATAATTTGGTCCCTTATTGCTATTGTACTTTTGTTTTTTCTCCAACTGCCTAGAAATATGATTGAGTATTCTACTATCCACATTTAATTCTTTCCTTTAAATAATGGCTCTGTGTAGAAAGGGTGCTACATAGTAGTGAAGCGATTCTTACTTCTCATCCTTTGTCTTAGTATATATCTGCAGGACATG
>PVIR01029026.1:0-14208 GCA_004026965.1 Petromus typicus | reverse complement strand
AGGCCCCGGGGTGGGGTGTTTTTGTTCCCTAGCTTCAACTTGGAGCCTGGCTATGACTTCCTCCATATCTACGACGGACGGGACTCTCTCAGCCCTCTCATAGGAAGCTTCTATGGCTCCCAACTCCCAGGCCGCATCGAAAGCAGCAGCAACAGCCTCTTCCTTGCCTTCCGAAGTGACGCATCTGTGAGCAATGCAGGCTTCATGATCGACTACACAGGTAAGGTCCTAGTGCTATGACCTGCTATGGGCCGGGCCAACCAGGCAGGCAGAGGAGGCAGAGTGGAGTCCCTGGGGCTGGACCAGAGGGAGTC
This sequence comes from Petromus typicus, assembly GCA_004026965.1. Lineage (NCBI taxonomy): Eukaryota > Metazoa > Chordata > Mammalia > Rodentia > Petromuridae > Petromus > Petromus typicus. The sequence goes on along the minus strand of PVIR01029026.1, from coordinate 13,894 downwards.
TGTGCCAACCCTGGTACAGCTGCCCCTTCAGAGGACCCGCCTCCTCTCCAGCCTTACAGATGGCTTAGTATTCTATATTCAGATGCCCTAGGGCCGGGAGAGAAGGAAGATAGCATTCTCTTTGGACTCCATTTCTATTTCCAATCATGTTCATCTTCTTCCCTATTTCCACGAGGGCCATTCCTAGCTCCACCTCAGTCTCATGACCTCATTTTGTAGCTGTCAGCTAGTATCTTTCTTGGTGAGGTATTCTGGGAGGAGTCTCAGTCTTCTCTACTCTAAATCCTCCCACCATCCTGAATAACGTCAATGACCATGTCTTAGACTGTTTTATGTTACTGTAACAAATACCTAGGCTAGGTATAAATCAAAAAGATTTGTACAGCTCACAATGAGGGAGCCTGAAGTTCCTGGATCATGTCAGCCTATCAGTGTGGCATCCAGTGAGGGTCTTATGGTGAATGGCATCACAGTGTCAGGGATCATGTAGAAAAGATCACATAGCAAGACAGGAGGCCAGAAAGATCGGGGAGGCAGGCTCACCCTTTTTATGACAATGTACTATATCTAGGTTCACACAAGAACTGTGCTAAACCCTTCTAAGGGAAATGGCTCCCATGACTTAACCATCTTCTCTCAGGATCCTCCTCCCCTTAAAGGGTCCCAGCCCCCACATCACTGCTTTGGAGACCAAGTCTCTCTCACGTAATATTTGGAAGACACACTCAAGCCATCTCCAAGCCACATATAGACAGCCTGTCCCATCCCAGGGTCACAGTGCTTGGACCTCTGCCCCAAGAACATTCTTTGACCATATACTCCTGCTTTTTATCGTAGACTGATCATTTTCTGATCCTTCTTCATCACATCATTTTCCATGTATTTGTTTATTGATTTATTTTGCAGTGTTGGAGATCAAACCCAGGGCCTTGCTCATACTGTCCGGTAATCTACCAGTGAGCTGAATGTCCACCCCAAGCATATCTCCTGACCCTCTCAGCTGTTCCATTCACTTACTCCCATTGCACCTGCAAATTGTTCAGGCAAGCAGAATACTGGCGTGGAGGAATCCAAAGCAGGAGCCAAACATTTTTGTCTTAAAAACTGTAAACATTTTAGGTTCCTCTATTACAACTGCTCAGCTCTGCCATTGTAGAGCTCACGAAGCCCTAACAAAGTGTGAAGGAATAGGTGTGGTCCTGTGACAAAATTTTGCTTACAAAAGCAGGTCACGGTCCCCTCACAGACTGTGAGATCATCTGGCTTGATAGTTCATGTTCACTTTTTAACAACTGTGTGACCATGTAGAAATTATTTAACCTCTCCAAACCTTCACGTCTTCCTTTGGGAAGCAACAGTAGGAACCTGCCTCCTAACAGTGTTGTAAAGATCGATGCGTCTACACACTGAGGTCCTTGGTGTGGTGGTTGGCACATGTCTTGTGTTCTATAATCTTCACACATCACTAATAGCGGTGAGAGAATTGCAGGCTCCAGGACACTCCACTTTATTCTACTCCATTATTCTCATTTTGACCTTTTCTTCTGCCTTAATTATCCCAGGCCCCATTATCCAAACCCTAGATCCATTTCCTGCTTGATTTATGAGCTTGGCAAGTTATTATCTCCTGGAACATCATCTACAAAAAAGGGGGTAATAAAAATTATGTTGCAGAAGGTTAAGAATAAAAGATACTTTGTACATACATATTATGGAGAGATATATAGATATACATATTAGTGTAAAGCTCACGATGTATGGAACACGCTATAGATGCTCTCAGGATGATGGATTTTGTTATCATTACTATAACTCAAGTTCACTCCTCACCAGCCTGTGTATACAAATGGGGTCACAATAAAGTTAAGATTAAAAATTTTCTGGCTCATGTTTCCCATTTGCATAATGTAGGGCCTTAGCTGCCTTTTAAAATGTCCCTTAATTAAATATTTCTGGCAACATCTGGGACTATCTTATACAAGTTCACAAATAACGCTAATTACGATAATAGCTAATTCTTTGTGTGCCAACTGCCACTACTGTCCTGGACATTTTATATCTATGAACTCATTGAACTTCTCATAGCTATTAGTGGTCTGCTATTTGTCAAATACAGTTCTAGGAGATAGAAGGTACACAATGAGAAATGGCTTTTCTTGTCATCTTCTTGCCTCAAAGAGCTGACCCAGAGAACGGATACCTTGTCGTCCTTTCTTCCTCCAGTCTGCTACCCTGCAGTCAACCCTGTCCCAAACCCTTCTCCACACACAGATATCAGGACACAGTGCAGAATTCTAACCAAAGGCACAACTGAGACCCATTCCAGGAGATCCATCACTCCAACCACCACCACCAACTCCCTGCTGGGTTACCATGACCATTTTATTATTCTCTTTTTAAATTCATATTATTCTCTTTTTAAATTCATATTATCCTCAGTACCCTCAATCTCCCTTCTCTCTGATCCTTCTATTGCATAATTCTTGCCATACTGTTCCTTGGTAAAATGCACACCCAAAAATTTGCACAAACAAGATTCTTGGAGCCACAACAGGCGCTGACCTTCAGCCCAACCCAAGTGTTAGTGGCAGCTGGAGCTGCCTCTGACCTGTCCCGCCTCGGCTTTTCTTGGTGGAGATCCCCAAAACTTCTCAGGTGTCATCATTATCCATCTTATCCTTAGAAACTGACTTCTTCACATCCTTTGGGAACAAAATGCTGCAGGTCAGAAAGGCCCTCAGCTTCCTCCTCAGTCATCTTGGCTGTGGCCACTGGGCTGTGGCCTCCTGTTCTCCCGATCTTCTCATGGAAATGCAAGGACTGAGAGCCACATTGCCCTCCCCAGGAAGCACCTTCCACCTTCGGTGGTCAGCCCAGAGGAACACGTGGAGGGACCCCTCAAGTCCACAGTGCAGCCCAGGGAAGACTTTCCCAGCTGGCACCTGAGGCAGCCAAATAAGGGAAGGACTGAGGAGATGGGGGTGAGGGGAGTGCAACTTCTGCCACTTATTTAAGAGCTGCAGTGCAAGTACCAGGAGAAGTGTGTGTGTGTGTGTGTGTGTGTGTGTGTGTGTGTTCTGTTAGGTGGGGGCTGGGAGAGCCTTGAGCTGCCTGCCCAAGCTGCACCCCTGATGTTAACTGCCTTCTTCTGACTCTCTTGGCCTCCGGTCTGGTGACCTGTTTGGTGGAACCAGGGGACCCTGAATTCTCTATGCTGTCCTTCTCCCTAGCCAGAATCTCTAGGGTTCCTGAAGTGGGTTGCTTTGCTGTCAGAACCCCAGCCTTGGTGATATTCTCCCGTGTCTCACAGAAATGGTCTCTACCACTTGTTAACACTGCTCTCTGGAGCAACTTACCTAACTTCCTTGAACATCAACTTCTTTCTCCATATGGAAGGACAGTAAATAGACCCATCCCTGTCCCAGGCATATCTTCTGATATACTCTGTTCCATCTCAAAGACATTTTGCTGTATCCATATTTGGAAGGGAGAAGGGTATGGACACCTCCTCCTGGAGGTAGCCCAGTGAAGCAATACATTTTCTTTTCTGCGTACTGAGAACATAAAGTGCAAGGACAAGGTTTTGCACATGTATACATATGAGTGTGGGATATTTAGAATAAACACTATCGATGGTCTCTGTGTGTATATGTCCTGCATACTTTGCCAGTCCTTGGTTAAGAATTCAGACACTCTGCCCTTGCGAGTCCACAGTCCCCCAAAGATGGAGGCATGGCCATTAAGACTGGCACATAAGGAGCTGACACTGTCCAGAGAAGAGCCGACCTCCTCCACCCAGGAGCCATCTTTGTCTGAACCCTGCCTTTCAGAGAGATCCAAGACAGTGCTAATGCTGAGGAGATGGGTCTCCTGGGAGCTGTGGCTTTGGGAGTTCTGCAGTGAGGGTGAGAGGAGCTCACAAAGCCCCATGAAGAGAGATGCTGCTGGCATCAGCTGGCTGAGTTCCATAGAAACCAGTGTGGCTGGGGACAGAGAGCCCAGGACCCCTTTGTGCATCCTCCCAGCTTCCCTAGCGAGAGGTAGCAACACTTTGCTCAAATCTGAGAAAATATTTTAGTTTCTCAATTAGAGAAAGAAAACCCACTCAGATCAATTTAAGCAAAAGAAGGGAGAGGTAATTTATTATAAGAATGTAAGAAACAAGTCCACTTAAACAACACAAGCCAGAAAGGAAGCTTTATTATTAGAAAACAACTACAGGCGGCCCAATTTAAGTTTAAAAAAAGGTTCTATATTTTAACAGTACATATACTAAAAACTCACTCAAATGTAACACAAAAAGGCAAAATATTTTTAGAAGCCACCAGCAGAAAATGTAAATCCCCAAGGCACAAAGTCAGGATGGAGAATCAGATACAAACAACATCATCTCCAATTCAGGTCTTGTCTCTGCCCCAGAGCTTTCTGGGTATTCGCTACAACACTCTCTGTGCAAGTCAGTTTTCCTTCTTCTAGGACAGTTTTCATTCTTCTAGGACAAGTCTGGCTGCATCACTCTTGACACAGAATCAATTCTCAGTTCCTATCCCAATTCCAAATCCCCAAGAGGTCCTCAGAGGGCTCAGGCCTACTTCAAATGGCCACTGATCATTACAGGATTTGGCTTTGGCATCGGGGGCAAAGGCAGATCAGGCTTTAGTATCTGTTTGTTCATTCAGTAGGTATTAAGAGAGCACCTGCCATGTGGTCCACACTGATGCTGAGAACAGAGTGGGGAGCCAAAAACCCGGCTTCTGTGGAGTTCACATCCCAGCAACAACCAGACCGGTAGATCTTTCTCCACCAGATGCAGTGCTGGGGGCCAATCTAATTGAGGCAAGGCGGGCGGGTTTTGTGGACTGCTCGGGCATCCTCTGGAGCCAGCTGGGCTGACATCCTAGGAGATGGTCCTAAAAACAGTCATTCCAGAGATACCTCTGTTAAACCACTGCTCTGAGGGACCTACTGAACCCGTCCTGTCTTGGGGATCCAGTCGCTGAGTCCCAGAGAGGTTTGTTGTCTTTCTCCTGGCCGGTGATATCAGTGGAAAGGGTGGGCGGAAGAACCTTTGTTCTCCTGCACCATGCGTGGCTGTCTCCCCTGAAGCGGGGCAGGCTAGGATGTCCACACTGGTGCATGACACCATCGGTTCCTCCGAGGATGCTTCTGAGCTCCCACTTCATACACACGTTGTGCTATAGGCTGAGTCTACAGTGGTGAGCTAATTGGTCAAGATCCTTACCAGTGTTCAACTCAAAGGCAAATGAGAAACAGATACTAAATCAATAAACCAGACATGAGTGTATAGGAAGAGAGAAAAAAACAGGCTACTATGAGAAAGAAAAACAGAACAGCCAGAGTGGTAGTTTGTGAAGGACTTGCTGAGTAGGGACCATTAAGAAAAGGCCTTGAAGCTGAGCAGGAAGCCTTGGTACAGGGCTGGGGTAGGAGTAGATGTTTGTTTGAAAGAGAAGAGTTCAAAGCAAGGATGAAGAAACTCTGGAATCACTCAGGAAAGATGACAGTGAATCAGCTTTGACCAGTGAGATATTACAAGTATGTTTTCTCTTTCAAACTCTTGGAGGAACACCACACAGCTGGGAACTGTGTTGAAGATTCCCCACCCCACCCCACCACTGTCATAGAACTTCTTCTAGAAATTCAAAATAGAATTATCTTCCTTCTGCCTATTTTAAAAGCAATGTGTGTTTGTTGGAAGACCAGATAATGTAGAAGTATATAAAATGTGCTGTGAAAGGTAACAGTCCCCTAGTAACACAGCCCTCTCCTAGGGCTCTGTTAGGAATGGTTTGTTATCTCATTACCAATATATTGGATAAATATAAAGTAATCTGAGTTCTATAGCAGGGATTGGCAAGCTCTTTCTGTAAACGGCCGGGAAGTAAATATTTGGCTCAAGTTGGTCTCTGTGGCAACTGCTTATCTCTGTGGTTGCAGTGCCAAAAACGCCACAGACCAGATGTAAATAAGCATAACTGTGTTTAAATAAAACTTTATTTATAAAAACAGGCAGCCAATGATATAAGTATCAGATGAATCAGATCATGCCAGATGTTCTGATCTGTAATCTGGTTATGTATATGTGCGTTTGCATGTGTGTGCGCACACGTGCGTGCATGCTATCCCTTTTACTTGTGTTTCGGTGGATGGCTGTCATCCACACCTTTGAACCAGTCCCTTCCTGGTTCAATGTCTGGGTTGTTGTTTCCAACATTTTGCTTTTACAAAATTTGGAAATAGACCTCATGTATTAACATCAAAAGAAAAGCTGGTTCTTTTAATTTTTTCCATCTTGAAGGGCATGGGTTTTATTTATTACCATCATTATGGTGTTTTAGTCATTAAGTTTTATCATTCACAGTGGAGCTCTGCTTTGGCAGAGCAAAGACTTGATTTTGGTCTTAATTCTATCTCTCAACAGCCGAATGGCTTGGAAAAGCCATTTACCTTCTCTGATCACCACATTCCTCATCTGTGTCCTGAATATGCAGATACCTGGCCCTGCCTGCTGCAGAGGGTATTATGAGACACAAATGAGATAACAAATTGAAAAGTGCTTGGAAATTATAAGGTGATATTCCTGCATACGGGAAGATCATCACTGTCATTGTCCTCCTCATTATTATTAATGTGCTAATGCTCAGAATGATAAGCCTGTCCTCCTCTGAAATGTGAGTAAATACACAATAGAGTCTGTAGTTGGGAACAGTGATATGGTTGTTCATTTTCCAAGCCCTGGAGTGTTCAGCCAAACAATTCAGCAGCCATCCAGCAGCCTATGTTGGGTGCCAACTACAGCCTGCGCCAGTGCCAAGTTCTGTGCTAGTTGCTGGGGTCAGCAGAGGATGAGGTGACTGACCCTGTGCTCCAGCAGTGGAGAACCCACTGAAGAGAGAGGTACACTTACCTAACTCCAGGACAGTGTGAGCCTGGCCCCAAGCAGGGGAAGAAAAACAGACTCTGCCAGAGAGAGGCAAAGCTGAAGGACCTTGCTCAGAGATGGTAGTCTCGAAGTACATAGAAGTTGTCACATGTACAGGGAGGACAGCCTGACACTCAGTAGCATGTACCTCTTGCTGTCTGGTCTCAGCCATGTCCAGCCACTGCCCAGCGGGACTTATCAGCTTCTCAACCATCCATGGTCTTGGACCCAGGATGACTGAGAAAAGGTAGTGATGGATGGAAGCCAAGAACTGCTCCAAAGTTCCTGCTATTAGTGAAGGAAGGTGCAGCGTCCTACGGACGTACAGTCCCAGTCCTCAGACACCATCAGCTGCTGTCTTGTCGTGTGCAGAGAGGCATCTGTAAGAGTAGATCACTGTTAGATGCATCTGCATTATGCCTGGTTGGGAAGACACATGAGGATCAATGAACAAAGAAAAAAACACCGTTGCTCTAATAAACCAGCAAACAACTCAATACCCGCCCAATACAAAGCCCTGGACACTGTAGTGGAGACTTCAGATGATCCAAGAGCTGAGGGCAGTGCAGTACGAGGTACTGATGTTCAGTACTTGAAGGCGTCTGCAGTGATAGATGTGACTTGGCCTGTGGACAGAGGGTAGCTCCACCCCTAGCCAGCAGCAGGTGGAAGCAGAAGATGGAGAGGAAGAGAAAGCTGCCTCCAAAAGCAGACTGGCCGTCTGCTTCCTCACTGAGGGTGGGGTCAGAGAGGAGCAGAGGGGTGGGCAGTGCCCCAGGACTGACTTTTACCATGGTGACCGTGCCCGCTGCCATGATGTGAGCTGGGGACACAGCTCTGGGAATGAGAGCAACACTTCCTCCTCTTGGAGGTGAGCATAGGAAGATGAGAGAGGGCCTGGGCCTTTAGGTCCCGCACCTTCCTCAAGGTCACAGCAAGAAATGGAAGAAGAGGGGAAGCTTCAATGTGCCAGCCAGTCATGCCAGCCGAGGTTGAGAGGTGTCTAGATCAGAAGGGAACAGGACCAACAATCCGAAGTGTCCATGAACTTCTCCTGCAAATAAGCCCTTATGGACCCTGTGTGTGTGTATGTGTTTTTCCAGAAAACCCACGGGAGTCGTGCTTTGACCCTGGCTCCATAAAGAATGGCACACGTGTGGGGTCCGACCTGAAGCTGGGCTCCTCCGTCACCTACTACTGCCACGGGGGCTATGAAGTCGAAGGCTCCTCCACACTCACCTGCATCCTGGGGCCTGATGGGAAGCCAGCGTGGAACAACCCACGACCAGTCTGCACAGGTTGGCGGGGACCTGGCGTGCTGTGGATCTAAGGGTCAAGGGGTGCAAAGCAAAAGGGCAAAGGGAGAGGGACGCGGTCCTCCAAGATGACTCCTGCCAGCAGGCCAGGTGAGCTTAGGTTTGCTGTGAGTGGAGCTGCTTGCAGCCCGCCAGGTGTGCCCGTCCTCGTCTGTGTCGTCTCTTCCGATCATGCGGTGTCCCTATTCAGATCAGTGACTGTGGCTCAGCAGAAGCATGGATGTGCCACCCCATGACAAGAGTTGAAGGAGGCCCTGGGCCTGCACCTGGACCTGGGGACATCCCAAAAGTCAGCTGAGTGAAGTCAGACTGTGAAATGAGCTGACTCTGTGTAAACTTGGGTTCGCAGCCACAGGGTCCTAATGAGAAGTTGGGGGAGAGCTTCAGACCCTCTAGAGTGCAGGGCCCCCTCCCCATGTGGAAAACCCCAGGGCTCCTCTGCCTACATGAGCGAGAGGCAGATGCTGAGAGTCAGCCTTTGTGGAAACTGGCACCAGAGATGGGAGCAAGAGGTGCCAAGCTGTGTGGTTAGTCTGGAAAGGAAGCCTATGTCTCCCATTCACAAGACCCCGGCCACTCAAGTGTAACCACTGGCCACTGTGGGCCACATGTAGGCCATATGGACTCTCGATGTGTGTCTTATGGCTGTACCTCAGAGAACGAGTCCCATGATAATAGTTAGGGTACAAAGGCTGCTGTGGACCTAGGCCAAGACAAGGATGCATGTCCCTGTGCAAAGCAAGGACAGTGAGCTCAAACTCCCCTCCTCCATGCACATGGCTGCCCACCTCAGGGCAGCCTCAGGGCCAGAGGCTCTGCCTACAAGCAGAAGGGAGAACAGGCAGCTGGCAGGAGGCCCGTGAGATCACCTGGCTCTCTGTGTCTTTACTTTCAGCCCCTTGTGGTGGACAGTATGCGGGTTCAGATGGAGTGGTCCTATCCCCCAGCTACCCCCAGAACTACACCAGCGGACAGACCTGCTTGTATTTTGTTACTGTGCCCAAGGACTACGGTATGGTTTTCCTGTCTGTTCTATTTTGTTTCCAGATGCTTCCTCTTCACTACAAATAGACATTCCCTCTCCAGCCCCTCCTACTTATCCACTCTCTTTGGGGCATCAGACAGAGAAGCCTCCCAGGGACCTCTGATGCTCAGAAACTGGCTGCGGAAAGCACTCCTGCCATGAGAGGGGGAGGGCATGGCGAGGCTGGCACAAAGGCAGGTGTCAGCAGAATCACCTGGGCAGGCAGACAGCTGAATGGACACTATACCCACCCGGGTCCAGAAGGGTCCCGCCCTCCACAGTGACTGGCAGACAGGCGAGGGCAGAGGAAACCCCTGCTGCCCAGGGCTGGTGATCTGAATCCCCGTCAATGGCAGAGTCCTCAGGCCTTACCTGACTGGGAACCCATGCTTAGACCCTTCTGCTAATTAGCTGGGTACCCTTGGGGAACTCCTAATCTCTGAGTTTCTGGAAAAGTCATGGTCAAAGGAAATAGCACACACTCACGTGGGTTACCTCTGAGAAGTGAAGGGAAACACTGTCTGCTCTGTGGACGGTGGCCCCTAGGGGACAGACTGCTCTCCCCACCTTCACTCCTCCTAGCCATGGAAAAAGCTCTTGTCCCCAGGGACTGCCCTCTTCAACTGGGTCTTCGAAGAAAAAGCAAGGGAGAATGTGGGGTCCTGAGGTCATGTGGAAATGAGGGGGTCACCTCACGTAGCTGTGTCAGCTGCAATCGGCACAGAAACCGGTTCGCTCAGGGCCAGCACCTCTGCCCTGTCCTCGTGTGTGGTCCAGCATGCTGTCTTGCCCCGACCTTCCCCGCTCCCACATCGCTGTGCCCAAGTGTTCCGGCTAATATGTTAAACTGCCAGAAAGAAAGCCACAAGCAGTTAGCCTGGGACCAGCCGCTCCTGGCCAGAGGACAGCAGACTCCCGCCCCTCAGCACCTGACCCCACTTTCTCACTGAGGGCTCCCGCCCTTTCTCTCCCACAGTGGTGTTTGGCCAGTTTGCCTTTTTCCACACGGCCCTGAATGACGTGGTGGAGGTACACGATGGCCACAGCCAGCACTCTCGGCTCCTCAGCTCCCTCTCAGGTTCCCACACAGGTACCGGGCCTGGGCTGGTGTGGGGGGCGGGCTGCTCAGCAGCATCGCGGGTCCCCTTCGAGGATGAGGCCCTGCAGGCACCCCGGCCACTCGAGCCCCACAGCATTGTGCTTTCACGCTCTGGGAAGTCCCCAGGTCACAATGGCCAGCTCCTGAGCACCCATATGTGGCAGGGGGCCCCACAAAGACCCACGCAGAGATTTCTGTGTCTCATGTTCAGACCCAACCTTTTTTTTTTTTTCCAGTTATAGGTATGCTGCATTTTCACTGTAGAAAATTTAAGAACAAAACAAAATAATCATTATAAAGAACATAAATAAAAACCATCCAGAAAGAACCATTGATAAACTGGGCTATATTTCCTTCAACTCTTTATATCTATTTAAATTTAATCTTTTATATGTTTTATTGAAAAACACCTAGACATATTTTTTACCAAAATATTCACTGTGAACTTTCCTAGGCCATTATTTTTTCTTTATAATAGCACTTTTAAATGCTGCTTACTAGTCTCTTACAGTTAAGATATATGGAATGAATTCCCTTCAGGTCCTCTTTAGATTGTTTCTACTTTGTTACTCTTCTGAATAGTAATTCAGTGAATATACAGGTACTTTTATACACATCTCTGCCTACTGCCTTAGAATATTTACGAGCTAAATGACCATGTTGAAGGATGTGCAGGCTCATGAAGGGTTTTGATGCAGACTATCAAATGCCTGTCTAGAAAAAGCTGGTTGCTTCTGTTCACCAGAAATGACTTAAGAGGCATGCTTTATTCTCACAAAAATAGGTGATTAAAAAACCCAAAGCATCATTGGTTTGAAAAGTGAAAATGGCATCTCATTTTCTAATTTGTCTTTTTTCTCACCAGGTAGGTGTTAACCTCTTTATAATATGCCTACTGGTCCAGGCAATTTTTTTGTTTGTTAATTTGCATCAATCTTTCTATTAATGTTTGTTTTTGTGTGTATTGAGTAAAGCTTCTTGTTATTATATGCATATACATTATATACAGTAACAACCTTTTGTCTGTGTTATATGTTATAAAAATTTCTCCCACTTTGTCACTTGCCATTTAATTACTGCAGGGCATGTTTTAATGTCAGAAAATTTAAATTTCCCATGATATCAAATCCATCAATGTTTTCTTTTATAATTTCCTCCTTTGCTTTTATGATGATCAAATACATATTCCTCTGTGTCTCCTTTTGCTTCTTTCTAATGTGTCCTTTTGCCTCTTTTTGCCTTAGCACCTTTGAAATTTGCTTTGATTCATTATTTGATGGAGAGAATCTAATCAATTATAGTTAATTAGTTGTCCTGGAAGACTTCTCAAAATGCCATATCTACATATGCTCAATTTTTATGAAAAGATCTCTTCCTAGACTTTTTCTCTATCTCCCCCAAATGTCTGTTTACTCTTGTACAAGATTTAGGTATTGTAACAATATAATAGTGTTTAATGTTACAATAAACACATGATCTTATCAGATCATCTTTTCTTGAAATTTTTTAGTAGCTATTCTTGATTACTTTTGTCTCCAAATAAAATTTAGAAATAGGGCCGGGGAGTTAGCTCAGTGGTTCCGGCACCTGTCTTGCAAGCGCAAGGGCCTGGGTTTGATTCCCCGGTAACCACATAACAATACTGGGTGTGGAGACTCACCCCAGCAGCAACTAGTACCGCATACCACAGTGCCGGGCGTGGTGGCTCACGCCTGTAATCCCAGCACTCTGGAGGCAGAGGCAGGAGGATTGTGATGTGAGTTTGAGGCTGAGCTCAGGGCCAGCCTGAACCACAAAGTGAGACCCTGTCTCAAAAAAAAAAATAAAAAACCTAAAAAAAAAAAAATAAAAAATTTAGAAATATTTTTTCAAGTTAAAAATAACATCAAATTTTGGGGGGCTAGAGATTTAGTTAGGTGATTCTGGTTCCTGCCCTGCAAGCTCAAAGTCCCAAGTTCAATCCCTGGTTTTTTTTGGGGGGTGGGGGAGTAGAGACAAGAGTCTTGCTTTGTAATTCAGGCTGGTCCTGAGCTCACTGTGTAGCCCAGGCTGGCCTTGAACTCACAGTAGTCCTCCTGCCTCTGCCTCCCGAGTGCTGGGATTACAGGTGTGAGCCACCACGCCCGGCACTGTGGTCTGTGGTGCTGATTGTTGGTGGGCGTGAGTCACCACGCCTGACGTCGTTGTATGTAGTTACCAGGGACTGAACTCAGGACCTTGCTCTTGCAAGGCAGATGCTGGAACCACTGAGTAAATCCCCAGCCCTTACATCAAATTTTTGATTTGAATTTTATATAACTATGGATCACACTGGGAGAACTCACATAGTTACATTAACATTTCTTTCCAGGAATGTGTTGTGTGTCTCTACATCTGTTTTATCTTTCAGAACCTCTAAGAAGGTGCTATAATTTTTATTTAAGCAGTGCTTGGTTCTTATTTGTTCCTAGACATTTCATCTATATTTTTGTTAGGTTTTGCTACTGCTGCAAATAGGTCTTCCCCTCACTTCACTGTATTTTGTAACTGGTCTTCACTAGGAAATTCCAAGATGGCATTTTAGGTGCACTGGTTTTGTAAAGTCATTGGACCCTCCATAAAAGTGCCAACACTGCCAACTAATTCTCAGCTTCTGGGTGAGAAACAAAGTGATTTGAAAATAAATTTGCCTCTTTTACTTCCTCCTTCTGAGTGGTTTTCCTTTTGTTTTCTCCCAGTATTCCTGTTCTATTCATGTGTATTACTTTAGTTTCAGTGCTGATAATTTATCTTTTAGTAAAGCATTTATCCCACGATTTCTTATAAATTTGGCAACATAATTTATGTAATAGACTATGATGATATTTAATATGCTTTGTTTTAGTGATTCCAGCCCTTGCCTTTATACTGCTGAATTCCATATTCATAGTTCTTCTTTTTTCCTGGCTGTAGAGGTTTTGTAGGGTATCTTATTTAATTTTTATTGCTCCAATTCATCAAACTCATGTTTCCTTGGTGGAGTTGGTTGCTGTTATTTTCTAATTAGCCTCTGCCTTTATTTCATAATTTCTCTCCTTCTTTGTTTTTCCAAATTACTGTGTTCTAGCTTCTTGAATTGAGAGCTTGGTTTGTTATTTTCCCTGTGTAATACACAGCGTGTTTATAGCAACACGTTCTGTTCTGGCTACGTGCCATCAATTTTGCTGTGTACTGTTTCCATTGTCATTACTTTCTAAGTAGCTCACAACACTTTCACCCAAGAGTTGGCTACGAGTGGCTCATCTTTCCGAGCCAAGAACTTGGATTTTGTTCTTGCTGCTTTAAAGTTTGTGTTCATTTCTATTTTTATTGTCATGTGATTAGAGAATATGGCTTCTACCACTTCTACTTTGAAGAATAAATGAGGTCTTCTCAGTAGCCAAAGATTTGTTTTTAATTCCCTAGTGTCTGAGAACTGTGTTCTGTGTAAGGTGGGGAGGGATGAGCACAGGCTCTTGGCCGTGCAGTGCTCTCTGCTCTGGGGATTTCTTGCC
>PVIR01029025.1:0-21436 GCA_004026965.1 Petromus typicus | reverse complement strand
TTTTTTTTTAAGGTTTTTTGAGACAGGGTCTCGCTTTGTGGTTCAAGCTGGCCCTGAGCTCAGCCTCCATCCAACTCACATCACAGCAATCCTCCTGCCTCTGCCCCCCGAGTGCTGGGATTACAGGCATGAGCCACCACGCCCGGCACTGTGGTATGTGGTACTGGTTGCTGCTGGGCGTGAGTCTCCACACCCAGTATGGTATGTGGTTGCCGGGGATCGAACCCAGTTCCTTGTGCTTGCAAGGCAGGTGCCGGAACCACTGAGCTAACTCCCCGGCCCTATCCCACATATTTCAAAGACAGTTCCACAGCATAATGTCGAAAATGAAAAATGTGAATACTACACAGGTACATTTACACTAATTAGAAAATAATAGTTATCTGCTGGTGATATAGGAGATTGATTGTTCCTACCATGGAACAGCTGATGGAACAGAAGAGATGCACTCAGGCAATACTGTGATCTCAAAAGCGCTGTAAATCTTCATATAGGTAATGCGTTCGTATGCGTGGGAGAGAAGCCTGCAGTGACATACGTGATTAGGTGACACAGAGAATCAGGAACATGGCATAATTTAGAAAGTAGTCATCTCTTTTTGCATAGTCACTTTGCCTCACATCTGATCACCGTATTTTCTAAAGCATTTTAAATGAAGAAAGTTTTGCACATGTATAATGTCTTCCTGGAAAAAATATCTTTCAGATTTGTAAGCACAATGAGGAAAACATTTTGGAAATTTTTATTGTGGAAAGTTCCTGTCAGAGAATGAAAAGACATAAATACAAAAATAATGTAATCAAGTCATTTACTTATCATCATGACTTGTGGGTATCGCCAAGCTGTTTAAGGCTAATGTAATTTTGATGAAATAAAACATATACGTTGAATTTTTTTACTCCACTTTTTGCAAAATGCATTTATTATAGTGGGCTACTTACACAGAGTATATAATACAATTGGAGATATGGGCATTAATTCATGAAATAAATGGCCAGTATAAATTTTCTTCTTACTCTGTGAATAGCATCTTAACTAGGCGACTGCTGGGTCTGTGTACCGCAGGTTCACTCACTACATATTTGTCGTGTTTGACAATGTCTCATGTGATAGTACCCAGTTTTCTAGCTCCCTATGTTTTGGTTGAACCAACAGAAATGTAGCAAGTTGAGTTTGTTGTTCAAAGAATCCAAAGGGATTTTTGAAGTAAAAGATGCTGAAAATATTAGGCTTTTATGGTTTGATGAAACTAAATGAACAAAGCAAGGAACATTTTTCAAGAGCAGAAAAGGTAGAATAATTCTGAGAGCAAGATCGAGTTATGAATAGTGAGCAAGGAGAAAAGAGAAGTTTACCACATCAAAGACTCAGAAAGCTAAACCGAGGCATGTACATGTCGTTATTAACTTGATAGAATCAAAAGAATGTTTAAGAGAGTGAATTTAGAAAGTGAGAGGGGAAAATAAAATACTAAGCCACAGAGAGAACTGTAGGGTCAGAACTGAGAGACCTCCAGTAATATGTGAGAGAAAATGCAGCGTAATTCCAGCTTCACGGAGGGTAGTGAAGACCCGGTTCAGTAGTGTGAAGGCTGATAACAGATTGTGAAGGAAACGAAACGGATGGTGAAAGAAACGTAGGCAGTTGGCGCACATTATCTCTTCGAGGAGGTCGGCACCAAAGAAAAATAGAGAAAAACTTCCTAAAATATTGGGATGAAATTTACTTAATTGCATTTTGGCAAGTTCCGGAGGGCTTTTTATCTTCTCGTCTGTGAAGAAGTAAAGACAGCTTTCTACATTTCCTGTCTCCTCCGATCTGTGTTCCGAGCCACGTTGAGGACGGAGTTATCTCCAGATTTCAGGAGTGTGATGGTGCATATTGGGCCGCAGATGTTCCTCACTCCCACCAAGCTTTTCCATCTCTTTTTTCTTATTCCACTTTGTATCTCACCCATCTCATTTTTCTCTCAGTTGTGCAAGGCTGACACAGGGATCTGTGTGTTCCTCCGCCGATGGTCCTCCTCCATGACAGCCAGGTACTCCCCCCTCTACCTTGCTCCTCTGACCCAGAGCAGTGAAACCAGCCTAGGTGTGATCTGCAGTGGGAAAGGCTAAGTTGGGGGCAGTGGACATGCCGTGACATGAGCAAGGGCTCCACTGGCATAGCATACGGTCTTCAACAGTCACCAAATTCTAAATATAAGGGCCAGGAAAGCTCCCCATATGAATGACAGATTTTCTGCAATGTAAGGCCAGCTTTTCATAACCTTCTTTGTATTATCAAAGCACAATTGCTTCTTCTTGCTCAGAAACAAGAAAAGCTTGTTTTAAGCTCAAAACATATCAGATGGCACAAACTATGTAAATATATTTGCCCTTCGGGTTTTTAACTAATTTCAGGATCACTGTATTTGATATGAAAGATCATTTTAGCTAATTTCTATTAGACTTTTTTTCACCCCAGCAGTTCTCTCCTGTTCCCTTCTATATTACTGCAAACCTCAATAGCTTGCAAAACTCAGGATTCATTATTTGGTAGTTGCTGGGTGTCCAGATTCTGATGCTGCTTCCCCAGTGGCTCAACACAGCTCGTGGAGTTGTGAGCAAGTTGCTGACCAGGGCTACAGGGCTCTGACGGCTGCAATGAGGAGGATCCAGCTCTGGGCTCCCTCAACCAGCTGCCGGCAGTGCCAGGTGTGTGGTGGCTTTGACAGAGGCAGGAGGTCCTTGCATGTGGGCTTCTCAGGAAATTTACAATCCAGCAGCAGGTCGCACCTGGCGTGAGCAAGTCTGGAAGACACTTGGTCGTAATCTTATGACGTGTGAGTCATGAGGCCAAGCCCATTTGTTAGGTGAGGGAATTCCGTGATGTGTAAGTAGATGGGTGTGGTGAAGGGGACCCTTCTCAGGATGCCCACCACACATGCAGTGTCCTAGTAAAGACATGAGTTCCTATGAATTATGATGCTTAATTTCGGTTTATACAAGTGAGAAGTTCTCAGTAGAAATGAATGGTATCAAAAAGGAAAGCATAACAGCATCACATGTAGCTTCAGTACAGGAGCATCACATGTGCTCTTTAGTACAAACACTCATGTAGACTTGTTGCAAAAGTTGCCAGACTAGAAGTAAATTCTATTTAAGATACTTGAAAATCTAAATAATTATATCTGAAATGTATGAAATATTTTGAAATTTTAAACTTTATAATATGGGTAATTCTATTCTTAGGCATATCATGATATCTTCTTTTTCAAGGACATGGAAAATCATGGATTCACCTATACACAAAACACATAAATTTAAGTCTTCAACATACACATTATTTTTCCCTAGATGGAATAAATTGCAACCAAAGTCCTTACCTTTGCACTTAGACTATCTAAATGTTTTCAGCATTACAGAGAATATATATTTTAGGAATTTAAAAAAAAAGGGAAAAGAAGTTCCTTGATTTTGTAGTCAGCCGAAATTACCAGAATTTGCAATCAGCTGTAATGTATGAAATCCTAAAATCATAGTCTGAAGCTTGCCCAGTCCTTGCTCTGCTCTGTGCTGCCGGGGAACCAAAGCATGGATGCAATGGAGAAAGTGCTGCAAACTGTATCCAAGTAGCTGACACACAAGCAACATTTTCTATGTGTTGTATGTGTATGCACACAGGCCTACAAAGCTTGATGCTCTTGTCATCATTGAAAATATGCCACTGTAATTCTTCATAGAACCATAATAACTTTAATTGTATTTACATAGCCATGAATCTGAGAGGATAACCCAAAATTTCAGCTTATAAGATGCCTTTATTCTATTTTTGGAACCAGTAGTTACGACCTATATCACAGCAGTCTTCTCTCTCTAAGGTTTCACGTTGCATAGTTGTATAGCATTGTTTTTCAGAAATGAAGTGTATAGTAAAGATCATCCTATAAAATTGCATAATCCCATTATAAATTTGCACAATGCTTCACTTCAGCAGGGAGTTTGGAAGAATAGAAGAAGAATTGGTTAATTAGAAAGCTCTGCATGTATTTGTGTAGGAGACAGTCTCACAGAGAAAGCTTATAATTGTGAGCATGAAATAAATATATATGGAGGATATCATTTCATATAAAAAAACTACTTACACACTGCTCTATCCCATATTCTTTTTTTTTTTTTTTTCTTTTTGAGATAGGGTTTTACTTTGTGGTTCAGGCTGGCCCTGAGCTCAGCCTCCAACTCACATCACAGCAGTACTCCTGCCTCTGCCTCCCAAGTGCTGGGATTACAGGCATGAGCCACCACGCCCGGCACTGTGGTATGTGGTACTGGTTGCTGCTGGGTGTGAGTCTCCACACCCAGTATGGTATGTGGTTACTGGGGATCGAACCCGGGTCCTTGCACTTGTAAGACAGGCGCCGGAACCACTGAGCTAACTCCCCGGCCCTCTATCCCATATTCTTAAAAAGGGCATGATTTTTAAGTGAACCTTTCTGAACATCATGAAGAGGATATGCATTATTTTTCTTACACCATTTTATAGTAAATCCAGGAAACATTGACTCCTCCTAACATGCTTGCCACTAGCTGTCCATTCTTTAAAAGTTTAATGCATCCCTGGCTCCTCCTGTAAGAAGAACTTCCCTCCTGGTGCGCCCCCTGATATGGTGCCACTTGCCCCTCTCTGCTCCACTGGGCCTTTGGTTTGCTTTGGTGTGCTGTGATCAAAGCAGACACCGTGAGACACTCCCTTCTGTGACAGGTTATCCGTCTGTGGAGCACGAGATCCTTCTGCTCACCAGGCCTTGTGTTTCTGTCCCCACTGCTGACTGCATGAAGGACTCCTCTCAGGAACATTTGTTTAAGGGCAGAAATCATGAACCTATAGTGGGAGTGGATGGTGCTCCAGAGCACCCCCTCTAGGAGGAGTTTGTGGTGGAGGTCGACAGAGATGAGACTGTGGCTCATTTAGATCATTATAAAGCTGGTCACACCTTCCACAGTTCACTGGGGCTGGACCCTAATCCAGACTCTGAAGCGTGAGTTCTTTTCCATTGTCCACACATTATGTGCATTTTCCTTTATGATGTTACACAGGAGCAGTTTGCCGGTTTCATAATTTATATGAGGTTAATTTCTACAAAGATTTACTATTATTATATATCAACAGCTTGAGACATATATGCAGATATATTTATGTTAACATTATACATAACATTTACTAACATGTTTTTAAAGCATATGGAGAATTGCTAAGTAAAGCTTACTCTGTGCATAGGTAGTGTAATTATTGATAAAAATTCAATATCTAATTCTGAAAAAGGCATTTCTGTACTTACTATTACCAAATATTTCATTCTCTTTAAAAAAGATGAGCCAGAAATACCAAATTAGAAGGAAGATAATCCCATGAATGTTTCTGGCTCTGCATAAACCAGGAGACAGGTCAGATATTCCCCTAAAAGTAAGGAAATACTTGCAAAACCTCAGATGTGTAAATAGAGACTGAGTCCCTTTTTCTAAATTGACTGTACTGTTCTCACACAAGTGACAGGTTTGTGTACGAATTACAGGGAAAGCTGTTCACAGTAGCAAACCCCTGAGGCCCCGTTGTAACTCAGAAGATTACAGAGTGCTGCTGCTGAATTAGTAAAATGTCTTCATTGCCTCATCATTACCTTTATATTTGTACAAAATTAACTTTTTAATAATGTTCTTAATAGTCAAGAAAGGAAAAGCTAATCATCATCTACTGATTTACTCTGAATCACATTTTTTTTTCATATTTTCCTAACATCTGTATTGGAACATTTCAGCCGTGTATCCATGCTAAACAAATTAACTCCAGAAGGGAGTAAGGCAGCCATCCATGAGGCAATGCCTCCTGCACGCTGTACGTCAGAGCCAGTGAGGTCAAGGGCTGCTGAGCGAAACCACCAAGGAGGGAAAGGTGGGGTTGGACACTAAGCATTAAGCCAAAAGGAGAATTGGATGTTGGCTGGATGATCATATTTCACGAAGATGCTTTTCCTTGCCAGCACTGTGCCTCAGTTTATCTGCCTAGAATAGTCCTGCTTTTGGTTGCACCCTGACATAGTTGGCAAGAACATCCATACACAAGCTTTAGTTTTCTATCTCTTCCCTATGGGGCCTTTCTTCATGAATTTTTTACAATTTTTACTCTATTGACCTTTTTTTTTTTTTTTTTTTTTTCACATTGCCTTTTTCTTGAACAGGCAGCAGAGTGCAGCATCCTTTGCCCAACATGTCTCTATACTATCTTCCACTAGGGGAATTTCTAGGGACATGATTTGGGGAAAGTACTCCGATTGTAGCTCACTGCTGGAAACCTAAAAAGTATATGACGTTTCCAAACCTCTGAAAAATCCTGGATTAAGGAAGCTAGTTCTGTTTACTTTAATTCAGTGTCTCTAAGAGTTCTACGTTTTTATCTTTTCAAATAATATCCGCTTCATGCAGAATACACATTGAGAAGTATTAGAGAAATAAACAGATACGTAAACAACTTGCAGGGCACACATATTATTTGAAGCGTTTCTTGGCAACTTAATCACTGATCTCATGGTAATGCTTTGGAACATCTGTTTTTACATTTAGTAAACTGGATAATATCTCATATTGCCCAGGTAACCCAAATACACTAATACTGTTTTTAAAATTTTCTGTTTTCCCAGAAACCCTCAATTTCAATTGTTTTATATTTTTAATAAATTGGACTTATTGATACATTAGAGGAGTAATTATGATCACATTCAACACTGAGAATTTGTACCTATAGATGATGTATCTTGATTCTTATTCCCCTGCCTCTCTACAAACTCCCAGTCCCGTATACATAAGCTTTTTCCCTTTTTCCCCCTTTTTACCATCATTTTTTGTTTTCTTTTCTTTCTTTGCTTCCCTTTGCCTCCCCCCAACTCCTCTTCCCCTTTGAAGATTTCTTCCTATCCCACAGTATCTGTCATGCATTCAAGACCTCATTTACACCTTCAGTTTCTTACACTAAAATAACAATATGGTGTTTACACATCTGTGCCCTAATTATTTCCCTTATGAGTAAGATGTCAAGGTGCGTCCCTTTAGCTATCCATGTCTCTGATTTATCCTTTTGTGACTGAGGAATCCTGCCTTCCACCCCTCAGTGTGTTTTCCTACTGAAAGCAGGACGTCTGCTCTGTGTCCTTTTTAAATAGTCAGGGCTGCCTCACCCGGTCCCGGAATACGGTTGTCCAGTTCAGGCCCAGCACAGGTTCAAGACGTGGGCACATTGTTTAATTTGCTTCCAGAATTTATGATACAGAAAGCTAGATCCACTAAAGACAGTTGATACCTTTTCCTTGCCCAATTTTGAATGCCTTGTATCACTGTCCTCTTCCATTAATAAGACAAGGGTGATTGGGGGCTTGGGGACATGTCCGTGCGATTCCATGACTGTGATCAGCCTCATTTATTTCACATCAGTCATCTATGGTGAAGAGAGAAGTGCAGAGAGAAGTTCATGCTCTTGTGCTGGTGCCAGGACTGTAGCAGGTCAGTGTCCCAAGGTGGCTACACCTTGTGAGAAGGTCTGTGCTCTCTCAGTGAGTGAGAAGCTGGCTCGGAGTTAATGAGAGACTCTACTCTTCCACACACATTGTCAGATGTGCAGATGGGTATCTTAGTTCCATGTAGAGATATTCTGTTTCCTCTCCGACAAAGTTTGTTATGCTTTTCAAAGTTGATTCATTTTGCTTTTGAATTCGTTACTCACAATTAGACTAATGATCCATTCCTGCCTAAAGGGCCTCATCTCCGAGCTTTCTCCTCTCTAACAACGTGAAATTTCTCCTTGGCAAAAACAAGTCTGGTTTATTTAGACTGAGGTCATTGCAGTAAAGAACAAGAAAAATTCAGTTTTGTGCTCTAGGCCATAGATTAAATTACTCAATCTTCCCTGAGGTTAATGGGCACAGATGACATTTAAATGATATTGTGATACTCTAATAATTTCCAGTGCTAATTAATATAGTACCAACCAGTAGTGAAAATTAAAAACTTTTTCTTTATTCAGGGTGAATGCATTAACTGTTTAAGTAGCCTAGTAATACCATTAAAGTTTAGGCAAGCCCTGAATTTTGCTCCAAATAGTTTTATTTTAGTGTTTTTTTTCCCTAATAATGCATACAGTATGTTCTCATTTTTCAGTCTTATCTTCTGTCCTCTTCTTGCCCATTTAGGCCAGATTTGGAGTTGAATTGAGATTTAACTTCACTCTGCAAACCGCAGTTTCATTCTTTCTTTGTTGATGATACTTAACTCACAAGATTTTTGTAAAGATTTCATTAACACACACACACATGCATGCATGCATGCACACACACATGCAGAATGCCAAAATAGTACTAGTACCAGCTACTCATATATACATAGCTGCCTTCATGAAATTCAGCTCTCAGTTGCTGGTGGTGTGAGTGAATTATTTCAGTTTCAAGTGAACTCAGGCCAGTTCTCTTTTTCTTTGGCTCAATTTCACTCCAAGGGGTGAAACCTGGCCCCCTGATTTGGAGACAGGCTCATGAATGTCACAACCTTTGCAGTATCAGAAGTACTTTGTAAAGGATTATGTTGTAATCTCTAGACCGCACTTCCATTTTGCAGTTTAATCATTTTACAAAGTAAGATCGTTAAGTTCATGAGCTCAGTTAAGCTTTTGGAAAGTTCTGGAAATGAAACGGTGCACAGAAGTGGAGTGAGTTCTCTGTGCTGTTACCACAAGAAGTTTTCTCCTCCAGTACTTGTTTATTGTGTCCTACAAAAACCAGTAGCTTTATTAACTCTTCCACCTCAATAAGATGTGAATAATATATCAACTAAAGAATCCTTGGGCTGGAAAATTGATTTTATGCTTACAACAGGTGAAAATTTCTACGGAGTCTAATAAGAATAGAGGTAATTTTTCTGTAAAAGCTATGATTTTCTTTTACAAATCATAGCAGAAAAGAACTATGTAAAATTCTTAATTTTTCACATACATACACCCAGAATATAATTCCACTAGGCACACTGATCTCTTTTTTCAGACTAGTCATGTGAGAAGACATCTGCTTGCATACTGCTTTATTTTTTATTCTTGTCTGATTCCTTAAATGATGTTTCTGTATTATAATTCTCTTTTGAGACCACGTTTAAAACTGAAGTCAGGTCAGTATGTAACTGGGTCAGATCAGTTAATTCATTTTTTTTTTCTCTACAGGGATTCATTTAAAGTTATCTGTAGCCTAAATAAAGCTGTATCAGTTTAATTAGATATTTCATTTTTCCCCCCTCTGGCTTCAGCCTACTTATTTACCCTTATCCCTCACTATACCTTCTCATGATCATGTACCTTTGGCTAAAGGAAATAGTCTCTAACAGGTCCCAGTTTCATTTTTAGGTCTCAACCTGTGTTTTCTTTTTTTGTCGTGTAAAAGTGGTTCCGATTTATGCTGAACCATGTGATGTTTCAGTATATAGGCATATTGTATCGTGTTCAGATTTGTCCATCTATTTCCATTGCCTCAAGCATTATCATTTCTTTGCTTCTTTCAGAACTTGTCTTTCAAGTTCTCTTTACATGTATTAATATCTTTTATTTTTTATTTTATTTTATTGTATTTATTTTTTTGAGACAGGGTCTCGCTTTGTAGTTCAGGCTGGCTCTGACCTCACTATGTAGCCCAGGCGAGCCTCAAACTCACAAAAGTCCTCCTGCTTCTACCTCCGGAGTGCTGGGATTACCGGTGTGAGCCACCACGCCCCACACTGTGGTACGTGGTACTGATTGCTGCTGGGCCTGAGTCACCACGCTTGGCATTGTTGTGTGTGATTGCCAGAATTGAACTAGGACTTTGCACTTGCAAAGCAGGTGCTGGCACCACTGAGCTACATCCCCAGCCCTGCATGTATCAATATTTATATTTTACAAATTCTTAAAGGTCAAGGTCAGATGTATTTCTTCCACATAACACTCTTTAATCTGTCCAGGAATGCTGCTCTTCTTTGAGTTTCTATGTCCTTGAATTGACATATCTTATAAGGAATATATTGTATTTCTCTCACATATATTTGAGAATTTGGACATTTGTCTTAACTTTTCTGCTAGTTTATGAACTTTAAACTGAAACAAAAAACTATGTCTCTATCAACTTATATTTAGGTTTTCTCTGACATAGGGAAAATAATATTCTTCAAGAGTGAAAAAAATATTAAATTCAAGTAAGGTGTTGTAGTTTTAGCATACTATAGTTGTACAAATACAATTCAATGTAATACAAATTAATTACTTAGTAGTATTGTGCAGATAAGAGTGAGGTAGAAAAGCCATCCAAAGAAACATTGTTGTCCACAAAGGATTTCTTCTGTAATGGTGGATAAAGATATAAGCGTGGCATTTGTACATGATATTATATAATATTAGGTTGCAGACAACTCAAGCCAAAGTACACTTGTTAGTCTCCTAGCAAGTGGGGACCATAAAAACAATATCTTTACAGTGAATGACTACTATTTTTCCCTTTTTGACTTAAGCCTTAACTATAAATCTAAAAGTGGTTTTCAGCCAGAAAATGATTTTCCTGTTATTTTTTTCTGATCCTAAATTTTTAAAAATTTCAAACACATCATTATGCCATGCATTTTAAGTACTTTGATAATTTTAATGTTAAAAATTTATATAATGATAATTGGTTATAAGGTCCTCTCTAAATAAAGTGTATCAGAAAACCTAGTAGGCTAGGAAAATATATTATAAAACTAGTTATTTGGACTATTTACTTATTATATATTTCAGTATATTTTCTATTTCCTGAATTCACGTATTTGCTAAGACTTGGAAGCTTTAAATATTTCTAACTTTATGTGACAGTTTAATAAGATATAATTATTATATCTCACAAAACAAATATTTTGAAGATTTTACAATAGCAATCTTTAATAGGTAACATACTTTGCTTCATAATTATACTGGTTATGCTGTTGCATTGCTGTCTATCTTTTCCCTTCCACCCAGCCTGCATTTGTGTAACTAAACTAGAGCACGTGATATCTAAGTCCCGTTCTCCTACTAGGCCAATGCAGTGGTACAAAGCCTGGCTCATGCATATGCTAATAAGGCAGATGCTACAGAAAAGAATGAAAGTAACAAGTCTTTGTTTTTCCTCCATGTTGTGCACATCACGTACCAGTTGCTTTGGAGCCTGGTGTATTATATGTACTATTGTTCCTATTTTGAAAAGTAAATAATTGAGTGTATTGCTTCATTCTTGCTATGTAACAAGTTGATACAAATTAGCAGGTTTTTTTTTTACTTGTTTGTTTGTTTGTTTTTTGAGACAGTCTTTCTTTGTAGTTCAAGCTGATCCTCAACTCGGCCTCAAACTAAGCAATGCTCCTGCCTCTACCTTCCGAGTGCTGGGATTACAGGTTTGAGCCACTATGCCTAGCACGGTGGTAAGTGGTACTGATTGCTTGTGGGTTTGAGTCACCACACCCTGCATTCTTATGTGTGGTTACTGGGGACTGAACTCAGACCCTTGTGCTTGCAAGGCAGGTGCTAAATCCTCAGCCCCAAATTAGCAGTTTAAAACAACATGCATTTATCAATTAAAAGTTTTGCATTTTGAAGATATGGCATTGTGGACATTAGTTTTACCCATCAGGGTAAAACAAAACTAAAAATCAAGGTACAAACTGGGCCTTTTGCTTTTTTCAGTGCAGTTCCTGCATCTAGTCAGGCACTCTGTGCAGGCGTGATGTACACACCCGTAATCTCCGCACTCCAGAAGTTGAGGCAGGAGGATTTTGCATAAGCATAGTGCCTGGGCTATGCAGGAGTTCCAGGTAGGCTGCAAGACACAGTGAAACCCTGGCTGGCCAGGGAGAGTCATGTGTTGTATCTTTGGAACTTCCAGAATGGCTGTGAGTTCCATGTTGACTGTCAGTGATTCCAGAGTCTCAACATTCTCAGTTGAAACTGTAGATGTACCTACACTTCTTTTGCAGCATTTGCATAATATTGTGAGCTAGGTGTGAGACATGTGGGAAGGAAAAATTATTCAAGGAGCAGCATCACAAGATGTCCTACTCTTCATACCTACAAAAAGGCCATATACTGCCTAACACCATTCAGTTCAATAAGGAAATTTTTTCTCTTTTCAAAGATGAGAAATGATGGCTAGGAGTCATTATTCTACACAACCTCTAATTGCATAGATGGGAATACAACAAAGTTTACCAGCAATGCAAGAGTTGTTTGACAGAAGAGCCAATGAGTACAGTGGAGGCAAAGGAATGCTGGTTAGTCCTGAGTCACTGGCTGGTGGCTGCACCTGTTTTTACTGGACATCAAGAGACTTTTGTTTTCAGACAGAGTTAAGAAATTACACTATCATTATGAAAAGAAGCTAATTTCCAGTAAAGGAAATTTCCAGTTCTGATCACACTGAATACAAATATTCAGAAGAAATTCTGTGTAACCATAGAGCGTGTGCTAAGCAGTATGTGTTGAGAACATCTCATATGTTCTTGCTGCTAAAGCCATGAGATACAGTGCTGGTCTCAGTGAATGTCATGGAGTATCTGAGCAGTGAAATGTGCAGTGAAAAGTTTTTCAGTTCTACATCCCTGTCTTTAAAGCCTAGAGAGTGCTTTTGTTGTAGTTAGCCTTGGCCCACCCCTTTAGTTACCTTTCAGAGTGTTTTAGTCTTTGGTGGAACTTTGTGTCAGCAGCAAAGAGTTAAAAATTATCATATTTATATTTGTCCACAGATTCACTTACAAAGTGACCAAAATATCATGCATGAGTCACATGTTGTTATTAGTCTCTTTGAAGCACCTGGACAACCACAACAAACCTGTTGCATCAAATAATCCTCCCTCAGAATACACTGACTTCTCTAATGATGCGATTTTTTTTTTTTTTTTGAGACAGGGTCTCGCTTTGTGGTTCAGGCTGGCCCTGAGCTCAGCCTCAAACTCACATCACAGCTATCCTCCTGCCTCTGCCTCCCGAGTGCTGGGATTACAGGCGTGAGCCACCACGCCCAGCACCGTGGTATGTGGTACTGGTTGCTGCTGGGCGTGAGTCTCCACGCCCAGTATTGTTATGTGGTTACCGGGGATCGAACCCAGGTCCTTGCGCTTGCAAGACAGGCGCCAGAACCACTGAGCTAACTCCCTGGCCCAATGATGCGATTTCTTTTCTCTATCATTTGTTTATTCCATCCAACTTACTTAACTTCAAAATTATATTTATGTATTTTTTTTCAACTTATAGAAAGCATTCTGTTTTTTTAAAATTCAAGTCTTTATTGGTACATTATGAATACACATCATCATCACATTCAACATTGAGAGTTTGTACCAGAATATATATGACACGACTTGATTCTCATTTTTTCCCATTCCCCCACCCACCCCACAATCTCCCCAACCCTATATACATAAGCTTCATTTCCTTCTTTTTACTATCACATTCTTTTTCCCCTTGTTATTTATCTGTACACCGTCTTTCTTTTTCACAATATCTACTGCATATACTGGAGCTCATTTACATCTTCATTTTCTCCTACCAGAGAAAAGATATGGTATTTTCATATCTGTGACCTATTTATTTCACTTATGAGGATGTCCTGAAGGTACATCCATTTAAGTATGAATGATTCAATCTTACCATTTTTAATGACAGAATAATTTTTTACTAGATAACAATTGTTTTTCTACACTCTAGCTTTCTTATTTCTGAATTAGAGAGCTATCAGGGCCTAATACTAAGCTTATATTTGTTTTTTCACAAAACCCTTTTATTTAGATTTAGAGCATATTTGAAAGCCTATTTAGCATTACTAATCTAGAATTATTTCTCCTTTTTTATGTCTTTATTTAGAAAGGACCTTGGAGTTTGTTAAGTATTTGCTCAAATAAATCCAAATTTCATTTAGGGAAAAAAATCCACAAAGTCTTATTGGAGAAAGGGAGCCCTGAAGTATGAATCTTTTCAGAATATTTTCTTAATTTTTAAGTTTTTTTTTTTTTTAATAGCTATGGACAGGTAGACTCAAAGGGATACAAAGCTGAATTATGGACCTTTAGGCAACAGTTTTGATTTAGTATATTTATATAAGGGTGTACATATTTAACACAAATTTTCTACTGATGTTGAGCTTGGTGATAGCTTTTCAGATAGTAAATCACATAACCTTATTTTATCCTTTTACTTAAAAAATGTTTATTCATGACTTAACATGCACTTCTTGCCCCCTGGAAACTTCATTCTGGAGACAGAGAGAAAATAAACAGATTCAGAGTATTTAAAATCTGTAAGACAGTAATGTGTACTAGGTAGCAAAATATATATGAAAGGGAAGAAAAGTGACAGAGACAGAGAGTGTAATTTTAAATGGGTCACACAAGGACTCAAAGGCCTAGAATGGCTTCACATATTTGACAAAGTAAAACATGAGTATTCTAAGGGAAGGAACTTCCTAAGTACCAGGAGACTGTCATTCCGAGATGGGCACTTCTGTGGGGGTTGCAAGAGCAACAGAAAGTCTTGGGTAAGGAGATGTCATTAACCAGGACCTGGGCCCCGGTATAACAAAGTATCTGACTGCAGAGCCTCAGGAGCCTCTGGACTATTTTACTTACTTCTGCAGATGTGCTGCAATTTCATCTCAGGCTGCCTCAGCCCAGCTTCCTTACCTTACCAGGGCTTGGCAGAGGATTCCCATCTCCTGCTTAGTGCTATGACACAGATGGGATGAAAGACTCAGAGAAAGAATCAGAGTGAAATGGAGAATGGTCAGGGATGGTGAGAGCTGAGCAAGCAAAAACCCTGAAATAGCCAGAACCGCCGGTGTTTACTGGTGACACAATCATTCATTCAGCTGGCGAGAGAAGGCTACATGCAGTTCCCAGAGATACAGTGCTTATGCGGGGAGGATTGTGGGAGGAGGAACCCAACATTTTTGTTTCAGGAGGAGAACAGACCAGATAAAGGTGTGGTTAATCATTAACTTTGTCTTTTCGGTTGGGAACGTTTCAGTTCTGCAATCCACAGTTCAGTGAGAGTCAGTCTAACCTTGGTTAGACTTGTCATGTTATCTCCTATCAGAGCCTCAGAGCTTCACTGGTCGTTTCTCTGGTCTCTGCTATGTCCCTTGGCGTCCAGGATGTCGGGGTGATAAATGTTAAACCACATGCCACCCACTGCTTTTATGAGTCACATAGGCTTCAGATAGACTCTCAAAACAGGCTGATTTTGGGGCTGTTTGCAGGCGGCACTGCTCAGTCTGCACTGGGTATCATCAGTGGGCATTTTGCCACATACCTGGTGCTAGTCTTTTGTGTCCACACCTTTTCCCGGAGATTTTGTTGATTATTCAGATATATGACAACTTTACTCTTCTCTATACTGAATGATTGACTTTGGTGGAGTTAAAGAAGAACCTTGATTAATTTGACATCTTGTCTAAGCCTTAAAATATAAAACTCTGTTTTTAAATACAACTTGAAAAGCGATTATCTCATACTAGGAGGAAATATTAATGCATCTACCTTATCTTCTTACAATTCATGGGTTTTGATGTTTGCAGCCCCCAAAATATTACCAAACCCCCAGAGGAAGCATGTGACATTTTTGAACATTCTAGTTACAACAAAGAGATGACTCGTAATAACTTTTGCTTTCTTATAAAACTTTGAATGTCACATTGTTAGAGTCAAATATAATTAATTAAGTTATAGGATTTTTACCCACAATTAAATGAAAAATAACAGTTCTATATCTTCAGAATATAAACTTTTGTTAAAACCTTGATTATCTCATTTTGGCTTTATCAGGAGGTCTGATGCTACCTGATTAGGAATTGCTTTCAAATTGTAAAGAGACCTTGGACACAGGGACCTTTTCAGGATGGGAGGCTGCACCATGGGAACTGTGGCTGAAAACAGATGAAAGAATAATAAGTTCAGAGAACGACAAGGCAAGGCTCATGTTGAGCAGAGACCAGTCATGGAATAGATCTTAATAAATGCTAAGTCCATCCATAGAAGATGATCACTCTCCAGGATTGTTAGATGTTTAACTTCTCCTTTAATAGTTCTATCTTTGAAACTGTGGTGTACAATAACTGGATAAAAAGCCTTAGGAAACATCAATATGATTACAGGAATTAACAATCAGAATCCAAGCCGAGTGAAACAGTGAGAGGTTCATTATGCCTCCTTTGCTAAAGCATGCAGGGCAAAAACACAGGGTCATCAGCAAAGTGTATCCTTTTATACCAGTGGTTCTGGGAACTTAGGCATTGAAATTACCTGGAGAGCTTGTTAAAATCAAACTGCAAGTCCCCACTGTGGTTCACAAGTGACGCTCTTGTTGCAATTCAAGGGCTTATTTTTTGAGAAACATTATTGAAAACCAAGTCATTTTAAATTTTGTGAGTAGCCCTGTATTTTTTTCAAATTAGCACATTACTTAGGTTTATATATCCTCAGGTGATGATCCAAAATTTCTTCATATAGGGATAAAAATATAAATCCAGTATAATTACAGCACTAGATTCAGTGTCTTGTAAATGACCAGCAAATCCAGGCAGAGAATGGGCAAAGACCCTCTATCAGGGCGAGTGAGCCTGAATGGCTTGACACGGAACTGGCACAGGGGCCTCGTCTGTTTGTATTCTTTGAGACAAATCTTAACTACAAAGGACCTATGGAGTGCTGTCAGTGTAATGGTGCCTCTTCATACCTGAGATTATGATCCAGTACATCTACAGACGCATGTTTAACTTTGAAAACTTTCATCACCATTTGACTCATATGACTGCGTAGCACAATTGCGGTTCTATAACAGGCAAATAGGTATTGAGTAGCTACTGCAGGAAATGCACCATTGTGGATACTCAGGGATGTTAATTGTGATGAGAAATCAAACATAATGTTGTGTTTTTGAAACATGTAGTCTAGTGAAGGAGCAAGAAACAGGCAAATTAATTTAGGAAAATTCTTTCACAAGTGTTGAACCTGTTTCCCTTTTAACACACTTCAGTGTGGCTTCCACTCTCTCCAATGCCCTTGATGCTGGATTTATTAAGATGATCAATGGTTTCCATAACTTCCAAGCATGGGACAAAGACTCTTATCTGTCTTCCTACTGAGGCAGGGCATTAAGGCACAGCAGAGAAGCTGGGTGGTGCGGTGTGTCCTGTCATTCACAGAGACCGTGCAGTCCCTGAAACTCAGGGCAGAGCAGCTTTGGGGCACACTCGACACAATCAGGGAATGCTTCCTCCTCCTTCTTTACAGGGTCAGGCAGTGTTTTGCAGAATGGCCAAGATGTACTTTCAAAATGGCGCATACAGATCTCAGGCTCCCGGTCTCTGTGGTTCTCTTTACAAGCCTTGTTCTGTGCAGGACGCGCATCTTCTCCTGCCCGAAGAGGCCCCGCACACTGTGCAGAGCACTTTGTTTCCATCTCTTTCCCTCCTTCTTTCACTTGTGTTATCCATTTCTTTAAACAGGACAATAGGATCCTAGAAGGAACTCCGGGAAACCCCACCTCCATTCACAGTATGACTCATTTTGTGTAAAGTGTTTCCCATAAGTGACCATTTGTATTTTGTCAGAAAAGTCTACTTTTGAATTTTTGAATGCTTTCCTTATCTAGCTGATGCCATTCTTACCGGATGTGTTGTTTTCTATCATTGGCGGTTTTCCTTCTGATTGAAAGTGAACTGGCTCTGGCATCCCCTCGGTCCCCTTTGCTTCCATTCGGGCCATATCCTGTAGCGATAATATGCAGTTTCTGACTTAATTCCCAAGGGTATGTCGGTGACTTCCAAACGTGTGTCTGCAGTTGAGGTGTTTTTTCCTCTTGCTTCCAGATACACATATCTAATTGATACTTCACTCCTTGGATTTTAAACACACTTGTGACTCAACAAATCCCAACGGAATCTCTGGATTCACCCTGTTGGTGCTGCTTTTCACTATTTCGGTATGAAGGAAACATCTATTCAGTGATCAGGGGACCAGAAAACTGAATGCTATGGAGAAGATAAAATGGATCAGTCCTTAAGTTTCTGGAAAGACCTTGTGGGGGGAAATATATTGAATTGCAAGACACATAGACCAAGTATAGGTGATATTGGCAGCCAATTAATGCATGGAAGTTTGGTGGACATAATGCGTACTGGGATTAAGAAAGCCATGAGTTAGGAGGTGGGATAATGAGTCCATCATTAAGATGTACCTAGGGGCTGTATCACCTGAGGTGAGGGTAGGACTCCAGCGGACAGATAGTGAGTCAGGCTGCAAGTGATTAGGCGAACTTACTCCAAGACATAGTTGGAGGCAGTGGGGAGATGATTAGAGGGTAGGAATTTCAAAGGGCAAAGTTTGAGAAGAGATTATTTTATTTTCTAAAGGAAAAGTAGTGCTTCTAATTGCTAAGAAGCTAAGCAATGTTAATGTTGCTTTTTTATTTTAACAAGGCCTGGTGTGTGTAGACACCAATTTGTAGTTGAAAGACCTCCAAGGAGAACAAGATCTGGAGTAGCCTAGGGTTTATTCCAGGGCCTCAGCCCTCTATAAAAGAATGGAAAATATTAATGGAATGTGACCATGTCCTGGGTGCCTGAAGTGGAGAACAAGAGACAGCATGTAAAGATATTGTTAAAGAGAAAAACAGAAAATTTGGAGAGAAAATAGTTAGTAATGTACATTTTAGGCAGCAATGATAATACAAATAAAGCTCATAATAGGAAACCTGTCCTGAAAACCATGCTGAAAATCTCCCCAGGCTTCTTACTTTGTGTCTTTACAAATTCTAAATAGGACCTTGGAGTAGGAGACTGAAGCGTTTGTGATTCAGTTTCTGAATCCTATCAAAAACAGTGTCATTATTTGGTTACCTGAGACTTGGGGACATTTATTCAATGAAGAAAAAGATATAGGGGAAACTTAAAAAAAATGTTATGTCTACTTCAGAGATATATGGGTATTTGAATTTTTTCACTAATTATTTATGTGTATATTTTACCTCTGGATCTAGAGGTAATTAAATCATAAATGATGTTTAAAAATGTTAAAAAGTATACAGTATGACAAATACCCACCTGTATAACAACAGATTACAATTCTAAGGCCTACAAACATGATGCCAATACATTTTATATATTTAGATAAAGGAAACAAAATGTGTTTTCTTGATTAGAAAAATATATATTTTTGAGTTCTAAGCTGTATATGTGTAACATCAGAGAATCTCTAGGAATTGGCTTATATTTTCTTCATATATTTTCAACTGAAAGCATTCATGAGAAGGATATTTGAGTTTATTTAAGATTTAGATTTTTTGCATGTTGCTGTGAGAACTTGTTGTGCTGTGTACCATAAATAAGCATTCTCACTGCATATATTTTACAGTTTTACATATTTTTTCAACAAATTGATAAAAGACCATAGGATTTTCCTCTTCATTTTTTCTCAGACAACTTATGATTCATATGTGCTTTTTTAATACTAGTCCATATATGCAACACTTAAATATTAAACTCCTCATGGGGGTTGCTACATGTATGTAACACATGTCAGTAAGTTACTAAGCTGTTTCTAGCTACTGTCACACTTTCTGTCTCTTTATGAGGATGCATAGCATCACTTTGTCAATGTTTAAGAAAATGAGTTAAGGACCCAGTTTAAAGTCTGCCTGTCTGTCTTTCTGTATCTCTCTCTATCTCTCTCTTTCTGTTTCTCTGTCCCTCTGTTCCTCTGTATCTCTCTGTCTCTGTCTCACTCTCTTCCCCCTCCACTCAACTTGTCTCTCTCAATTCAGAATCAGATTATTCTTTCTGAGGAATAGACTAAAGTTTTAATGTAGAATCACTTTACATAGAATTAAAATTATAGGTTTTCTTGAAGAATTCAGAATAATGTAAATTTAAAGTATCTCATATACTTTTACGTTTGATGAGATAATTCATTTAACTTTTATAAAAGATTTCTCTCCATCAAAAGAGAGTGAGGAGAGACACTTCTAGGAAATGACAAAGTTTAGACATAGTGTCACTCTTTCTTAAAGAATAAAACACAGTGATAAGCATGTACACCTTTGCCATTTTTATAAGATTTTTTATGTCTCCTAAGACTTTGCTAAAAATATTCCAAAATTGATTTTCCTTAAGTATTTGTTTTATGTGCTAAGACTGCAGCTATACTGAAGATCTTGAAACAGCAAGTAAATTAGGTCTGCTTTGCAATTATCTGAAGGTAATAAATAGCAGCATTTCCATCTGCCTAAGGAAACTCGAATCTTATTTAGAGTGGTAGTTATCAATTAGAGATGTATTTTTTTCTCCCACTCTTGAACTAGTTTGAAGGGCAGCACCTTAGCAACACCAATATGCTTCTTGTTAATACAATTCTTTATTCAGTATATGGAGCAGGTAGCAGAAAAATAGGACATGCTTGGAGAAAATTCAGTTGCTGCATAGGAAACCTTTCATTTTGATTGTTAAATGTACTTATAAAATAAAGAAGAAGATTATAGCTGGGTCCAGAATTAATGAAATCATAAGGATTGAGATTTATATCAGTCTAAAGGCAATACATTCATTTGCTTTAGAAATGAAACTATTTTATAAAACTTTTAAAGTGCTTATTTTTAAGTAATTCACCTAATTAAGTACATTCAAGTAGGTAGTCTTAAGCACAAAATTAACTGTGTAGAAGACAGTGTGAGTTACATTAGTTGTGTGCTCAGAGTGTGTCCTAGTCTTTGAACAGGAGAGCGTTGTACTCCCTATTATGCAGATATTTCTAACAGATGACTTTGCTTTAAGAGCTGTGTGCCAGTTCTCACTTCTTGTGGATGTTCAAGGTGGTATTAAAAAGACATAGCGACAGTTACAGGAAGAAAAATGTTAAGTCTGTTCCATTTCTAAAAATATCTGCAACTCTTCGGGTGAACATACCTTCATCCTTTTACTTGTGCTAATAGACTCTGTCAGTTTGGGAAGACTTTGAGTCGCTTGCAAGTTTTAAAGTGTTTCTCAGATCTGTTTTGTTTGATTGTTCTTCTTGTCTTTGCAATTAAATTTGTATTACTGAGATTGACATGATTTAGGGAAAAGAATATAGGGGGCAAACTTAGACTCCTTGAGAAATTCGGTAGGGAAAATAAAAATACATACACAAAGAATTGAACACTGCCATTATAAAAGAAAAATCTAGGTTACTGATCTCCCAATAAATGAGACTCATTAGAAGAACTGATCTTTGAAATGTTCACACAGAAACTAACCTAAAAATACCTTAGCAGTTCAGCGAGGATCCGTGTTCCGCCCAGTATGGTGGCTTTAACGATCAGCCCCGTCTCGCTCCATGGGGAGGATGCACTGCGTTCTCTGCGAGGTCTG
>PVIR01029024.1:0-21592 GCA_004026965.1 Petromus typicus | reverse complement strand
CCTCCTGCCTCTGCCTCCCGAGTGCTGGGATTACAGGCGTGAGCCACCACGCCCGGCACTGTGGTATGTGGTACTGGTTGCTGCTGGGTGTGGGTCTCCACACCCAGTATTGTTATGTGGTTACCGGGGAATCGAACCCGGGTCCTTGCGCTTGCAAGACAGGCGCCGGAACCACTGAGCTAACTCCCCGGCCCAAAAACCAGGATTTTTAGGACTGGGGATTTAGCTTAGTGGTTCTGGTGTCTGCCTGGCAAGTGTAAAGTCCAGGATTCGATCCTCAGTAACCATATATCACACTGCGGGGCATGGTGACTCACACCTGTAATCCCGGCACTCGGAAGGCAGAGGCAGGAGGACTGCTGGGAGTTCAGGGCTTGCCTGGGCTACATAGTGAGCTCAGGGCCAGCCTGAACTTCAAAGCAAGACCCTGTCTCAAAAAAAAAAAAAAAAAAAAAAAAAAAAAAAATTGAAGAGGCTTCTGATGAGAGAACCTAGAAGCTGTAAAGATAAGCAAAGACATTCAATCTCACTGAAGAAGAAAATTAAACTGTGTCAACCAGATACAGTTTTATATCATTTAGATTTTAAAATCTTGAAGGCTGAGCAACATGAGGTGTGAGCAAGTTTGGAAGCTTGCACGTTGTTACTGGGGGTACAAATTTATACAAGTTACACTAAGTTAGAGAACAACTTAACAACCCCTGGCAAAGTTGGGCTGCGGTTATTCCAGTGCTGGGATTCTGCCTTGAGACATCAGCGCTGCACGAAGTCACACGCAGTCACTGCAGACGTGTGTAAGGGTGACGTCGCAGCTGCTTGCAACAGAAAACATGTGAAAATGAGCTAACTTTTGGAAAAGGATATGATGAATACACTAAGCATAATCATAAAATGATAAGCTAATAATCTTAGGGCAATTAAAATGAATTGACTATAACAAGGTTTGTAAATATCGATATAGATGGAGAAACATTTGATGAATTGAAAAAATAAGTTCATACCTGGCATGGTACCATTTACCAATAATTTAAGAGCTAATCATGGATATTGATTATAGGCTCAGATGTACCAAAATATTTACAAGACAATTCTACACAATAACTTCCAGACTGCAGTTACTATCAGGAGCTATGAAAGATCCCACCTCCCTGCCGACCTCCCAGGTTAGCCTGCCACCATCTCACGAATGCTAGCAAAAGA
Organism: Petromus typicus; assembly: GCA_004026965.1. Classification (NCBI taxonomy): domain Eukaryota; kingdom Metazoa; phylum Chordata; class Mammalia; order Rodentia; family Petromuridae; genus Petromus; species Petromus typicus. Next base: position 20,392 of record PVIR01029024.1, on the reverse strand, counting down.
CACGAGACTCCTGGGTCAGAGACGAAGGGCCTCATTATTCATGGTCCGGGGGCAGTGTACAATTCAGGTTCACTTCATCTCCTTTCCCTTCCAAGTCCCATAGCACGCTGCAGAGCAGCGGGCAGATGCTATTTACACAGAGTATTTGTATCAGAACTGAGAAATCCCAGGGTTTTATAATGGGCTGCGAGAAAACTTCTCCCCTGAGACACTGTCTTCATGAAAGCAGACAGCAAACAAACCTGCCCTCTCCTCAGTGGGAGAAACTTGGCTCTACCTTCTGAGGCTGAGAGTTCTACAAACACCCTGGGGGTGACAGTCTGCAGCCAAAGCCGTCCGGCCTGGGCGACCTCTCCCAACAACTGGAGAAAGGCATTGAAGTGTGCTGCTTTCATTAGCTGCATCTGTAATTTTTTCAACAAAAGAGGAAGAAAATGTTTTAAGGAGAGAAAATAAAAATGAAAGCTGCTAACCTCATGGCATCTTGGAAGCAGAGAGCAGAGAAAGAGCCGCAGAGAAAGGCACCGGGACCACCAAGGTCATCCTCCTAACAACCCAAACACACCCAGAAGTGTGCTTTACTAATTTCCGAGGCATATCTCTAACCAATCAGGGTTATTAATGTGGCTCCTTCCAATCTGAAATTATCCTGGACTATCTGGAGAAAAGACTGGAGAGGTCAAAGGGCTCTGGATGAATACCTAACAGCAAGTATGCAGATCTGATTCTCACATTGTGTGCCTAAGAATCATCATAGATTCCAAGCTGAGTATCCCATAAAACCAACGCAGCATAATCACCCAAGTCCCACTAACGTACTGCTCCACATCACAGCCAGCCCAGTCCACCTGAGCAGCATCAATGACTGAAAAATGAAGTCTGCTGGCTTCTTCTGTCCTGAATCTCCTGACCACGTCTTCTGCATGCTCCAGGCAGGGAGAGGTGTGGAGAGGGCAAAGGTACAGATGGACTTTCATAGACCTATCGGCACTTGCTGAATAAGCGCTTGGAACATGACTAACTGGGACTGCAAGTGATTTACCAGTCAGCTAGACGCCACCCAGTCCTTAACTTCTAACAGAATGAGATAGGGCCATTTTTTTTAAACTTACCAAAGTACCATCTCACAGAGATTCTAATATGTTAATATTCTCATGGCCTGTAAAGGTGTCACAGAAGGAATGAGTAGCCAGGAACAGCTCGAGGGCTCAGTCTCTCACAGGCCAGTCATACAAGAGAAACAGTGTGGTACTTAACCTTCCAGGCCTGATTTATTTCACTTCACATTATGGTCTCAAAGTGACTCTACATGGCTTGAATTCTTCCTTCTTTGTGGCAGAGTGGTACTACGGTGTGTGTAAATACCACATTTTCCTGTTGATGGACATACAGGCTGCTTCTAAGATTTAGCTATTGCAAATTATGCTTTCAACATGGGTGTGCATTGTAAAATGATTTCTTTCACCCTCTGGTAGATACCTAGACAGGATGTAACTGGCTCAAGAGTAAATGTTTGAATCAATTCAGGATATCGAGGGGCCCCTCACAGCACAACTAGAGACCCTCAGGAAAGAAGACTTCCACAGCCGATTCAAAAAGTGGCAAGAACCACAGGGCCAAGGCGTTCAGAGTGAGAAGTGGTGTGAGGGGATTAATAGCCATGTGTCTTTTACTGTAATACATTTTTATTTAAACAAAGGGGTGCACTTCCATGGCCTGGCTGACAAAATAGTAGTGGGAATAGCCAAGACCAGGCACACAGTAGAACCTACCCTCTGTGCCAGTGTTTGGGTACCTGCTCACCACTCCAGTCCGGAAGCCCCCCTCCCATGGTTAGAAGTAAACTCATCCAGTAGCAGTGGGAGAGGAAAAGCAAGACTGAAGAAACAGTAGTTTGATTCAATAGCCATAGAAATAACCTTGGATAATGCAGAGGCTCAAGGACATCTGAGATGAGGTCCTGAACGTCAGCCCCAAATCTTCTGATCCAACAGGTGTGGGGTGCACTGAGGAACTTGGGTTTCTGTCAGGTGTTCCAGGTGATCCCAGCCCACAGGGTTAAGGAGGACTAACACCTCCAGAATTCCTTATACCATCATCAGCCACTGAGAGGTGGATGTACCTCACATGACAGGTCAAGGTGACACCGGCGTGTCCCGGGCTCCCCCAGTGATGCCGTCATGTCACGTGGCCTGCACTTCCTGTACCAGGTGTGATAATTAACTGATGTGTCCGTTTGGCTTGGCATAGGTGTGGCTGATGGGACTTACTGAAGAGGGAAGACCCACCCTGGGTGAGGTGGCACCAACCAACAGGCTTGTAGCCTGAGCGGAATAAAAAGGAAAGGAGGGAAATCCTGCAGGCTTCTTCGGAGGAGCTCCAGCCTTGCCCTTCACCTTGGACGTCCCCCTCTTGGCTCCCAGCACAGACTCTTCTGCTTCCTGTAGGACTCACACCTCTGCAGGGAGCTCCAGCCTGTTCCCTTTGAGGAGCTCCTTCACACCTTTGCTCTCTTCCTCACCTGACTGTGGGTGGCCATTGTAAGCCCACCTGGTAAATCCATATATATTTAAAGAACTTATATTACATCTGTTTCTCCAGTGAGCACTGGCTGATACACTAGGGATGAAACTTGGGGACACTGCACTGAGCTATATCCCCAGCCCTTTTTTATTTTTTATTTTGAGACAGGGTCTTGTTAAATGGCTAAGTTGCCTGTGCTGGATTGAAATTTTCAATCTTCATGGCTTACCCTCCCAAAGTACTGGGATTGTAGGTGTACATCACTCTCCCCTACACACACACACACACACACACACACACTTCACCACCAACTCAGCTCAGCAAACGTTTATTGGGCACCTACAACAGGCAAGGCACAATGCAGAGAGCTGAGGGGCACAAAGATAGGAAGGCCAGGCCTCCCCCGAGAGGCTCAGTCTGGTGGGAAGAGACAAGTTCACAGGTTACAAACACACAAAACAGAAGGTGAGCTCTGTGACAGGGCAAATGTCAGGCACGGGAAAGGTGAGTCTCACCGGAAGTGCTGTTCCCACGGGGCCAGGGGAATGGGTAGAGTCGCACAGGTGAAGTGGGAGAGGGACGTTCCAGGCACCGGGGACGCGTCCAGAAAGGGAGGGCAGGGAGTATGAGTGCGCTGAGTGGAACAGAGTAGAGGCTGACAGAGGGAGGGACCAAGGTCGGGAAAGGGTGGGCACTAGAATCTCTTCACTGGAAGGGACCTGGGACCTGCACGTGAAGGGGCCGCCGGAGCGAGGCAGTGGTGCAGCCTCGTCCCCTCAGTTCCACGCTCGCCAGGCAGCTGCGCCACCTCATGCACTTTATGGGCTCGATCTGTCTTGTCCCCGAGCAGAAGCCAGGCCGGGCCCTGCAGCCACGCTCTTCCCAGGGCTGCGCGAAACGGTGCAGCGAGCGGCCTGGCTGGGGGAGCTCCGAGCTCACAGCTCCGCAGCAGAGCAAAGGGAGGCTTTCCACAACCACCCGCAAGGAAGGGCCGGGGAACCTACAAGTGGTTTGGTGGACTTTGGTCACCACGTGTAGCAAGGCTAAGCCCAGAGAAAACGGGCGAGCGAGGGAAAGCTGGGGGGCTGTGACTCGGTGACTAGCACCCTCCGCAGCAGCCCTTCTCCGGGAGGACTTGGGGAGAAGCTGGCCCTGGAGGCGCTGGAATATAGGGTTTCTCGGCACCGCACACATCCAGGGTCCTCTGCCAACAGGGGCTGTGCAGATGCTTCCTAGCTGTCCAGAGGGGCGGGAGAGTGGCGCCCACCCCCGCCGGGGCCACCCCAGCCTGGGAAGGGATGCGAAGCCACTGCCGTCCAAGTGGACACCGCGATGCCGGTGAGCGCGGGCTCCCCCAGCACCTCCACACCTGCGGCGGCCGGAGCCTGCGCGGGCGGCCCTGAGGGGGACGCAGCCACCGCCGCGCTGCCCAAGAGAAACGCCCCGGCGCCGCCGGCGTGGACCTCGGCGCCCGAGCCCGCTGGGCCTCCGCCTCCGTTGCTGATGGTCCACAGACACGGGTAGGGGCTGCAAGAGACAGGGAGAGGGATGTCTGAGGGCGCTTTGGAAGGACAGTGCCAGCTGGCCACCAGGGACACGGCACGCGGACGGGCCCCAGGCCCCGCTCCTGCGGCCGCAGCGAGAAGCAGCAAGGCGCGGCGGGAGAGAAGAGCACCCATCCACGACCTGAATGCCACCGGGGAGTTAGCAGTTAGAAGTCAGGAATTAGACCATGGAACAAGCTGCCCGGCTGGAAATAGAGCACTTGGCCTCTCTGGACCTCGCTCTGCAGCTCAGATGAGGGAGGCAAGGCAGAGAAAGCAGGGCTCCGAAACTGCAGGATCTTAAGTGTGGTCTCTCTCTGGCCAGGAGAGGGCGAAGAACAGGGGTTTGGTTTCACAAGTCGTGGGTTTGCCTCCTATCTCTACCTGTCTCTGTCCTGTCTCCTCCACATAAGTTCTGTGAGCCCGGTTAAGTTAGTTCACATCTGAGTCAGCCTCTCCCAGGTCTGGCGTGACATTTCACAGACCTGAGAGAGGCTGTGAAGGTGAAATAAAAGGGTGAGGATACGGTTCCCAGCAAGGGGCCCTCGGTGAGCTCGTGTTGTCACTTCTCCCAGCCCTGCTTCCACCTGTCAGCTCGGGGCTGGCCGTGAAAGCCGGACACCCGTCCTCACCTATTCCGCTCCAGCTGCACTGGCTCCCAAACTTGGTAACACGTCGGAACCATTTAGTGTGTTTAAAAACAAAGGCAGATGCCTGGACATCCCGCCCGCTAGTGTGACAGGTCTGTCACGCAGCCTGACTCTCAGGAATTATTAAAGTTTTTAGTTGATCTCATGTGTGATGAAGCTCACACGTGAACACCGAACTCACCTGCATGTGACTCTGGCTCGAACAGAACAACTTCCAGTGCCCTAAGACCTCGGTCATCGCTAGGTGCTGGCTTTTTAGCTTCTTCACCGCCTGGTGCTGCATTGCAAGACACCTGCCTCCTAGTCCAGAGACAGTACTGACCCTCTTTGCTTTCCTTCCTGTAAAGTCCTTAGGGTGGCAGAGATGGGTTAAGCAGTTAGCCATGCCACCTTGCAGCCTATGCCAGCCAGCAGGGCTGTGCAGGTTCCAGGCCCGTGACAGCCAGCAGGGGTCTTTCCTTGTGGATCTCTCTGAGCTGTCCTTCTGCCAGATGCTAAACCATATGATGCATCCAGAGGAGCCTGTCCTGCTGTATCCCCAACACTGTTCTGATGCCCCCAAACAAATGAGAGAAACATGGTCTCCTCCTTGATCTACCTAGTGAGACTTCAGGGAAGTTTAATGCTGCTGAGCTTTGGTCTCTTCATCAGGACAGTACTTTTATCAGCTGCCTGTGATGTCGCTGAGTGCTACAGCTGACTCCCATAAAGCATCGAGCACCTGACGCACACTTGTTCCGCATCCTCAGGGTCCCCCTGCTCACTGTCCTTCTCACTTCCCGCCGGAGCCCAAACGACGGCTTCTCCCTCAAGCCCTACAGGCCAGCACTGTCCAACAGAAACAGGATGTGAGGCCCAAGGGCCGGCCACAGACACAGGCTTACATTTCCTTGTAGTCTCATTTAGAAAAAGAAATGAACCTGCTAATATTTTGAGCAGCAATATTCAGAAAAGTATCATCTCAATAGGCACTGTAGGTATAAAAAAATGATATGTTTTCTCCATCGTTTCACGCTGTCTTAGGAATTCTGTCTGCTTGTTATACTTCCCACACCTCTCAGTTTGGTTAAACTGCATTTGAGGTCTTCAGCAGCTTCTTCTGCTACATTAGACAGCACAGTTCTAGACCCCAGTGAGCCGGGCAGCATTGGAAACACTTGAAGTCATGTTGGAAATGCAATGCCTCAGGCCTGGTCCAGATTGCAGCCAGCTTCCGATATGCAGTAAATTATAAGAAGCACCACTGCTGACCAAAGGCCATCGCATTCTGCCATTTTCTCTACAAACCACAGTCACCCTCTGATTTGTCCTCAGGTGCCATCTCTCGTGTGAAACCTCTTTTGGGCCTTCTCAGACTTCTGCACGTGCACACTGAGCTGACATGCATAATGGCTGCATAATGACATGCATAATGGCTGACATTCCCACAGAACGTCGCTGCTCACAAAGTGTTTTCTCATTTCAATGCTCACGATGCTATTTCTGGGTCACAGATAAGAAAGCCGGAGCTCAGTAAAGCTAAGAATTGCTGGGACTCCAGCTCCTAGAGGCTTTCTCTCTGTATCTCTGTCTCTCTCTCTCTCTCTGTCTGTGTGTCTGTCTGTCTGTCTCTCTCTCTCTCTCCACCATGCCAATGTTCTGATTTCTAGAAGTCAGCACTAACTGTAGGGCTGTGGTGTGAGAATTAGACCATGGTTCTGCATGCCACACTGAGCCCCCTGGCCCGGGCTGTGAGCCAGGTCGCCAACAGGCTGCTTTTCAGAGAGGGAAACCTATAGACAATCAAGATTCCAGGTTCCTAGTGTGTATTTCCTTTCAGTGTCACAGTGCTCTATTTGTTACCCCCTCAGTTTAAAGTGACCCAGATCGGGTCGAGAGGACTGGCCCCAGGCCACAGTGTGTTTTTCCTTTTCCATATGAAATGCCAGCTCTGCAAAATACAGGCCATGGGACTGAATCGGTGCTTCCCTCCCTCCCAGGCTCCCTCTTGTCACCTTCACGTCCTAGGAGCTTAGAAGTCAGGACAGTGGCTTAGCCTGAGTCACCCTAGGAAAAGGATGCAGCTGCGTGCCCAGCACTACGGAAGCCTCCAGGTCCACCCGCAAGCAAGTCGCCGGCCTCAGTCTTACCTGGGCCCTGGATTGATTGGTCCGTTGGTGTGGGGTACAGACAGGATGCTGGTGTGGGGAGGAGAGGACAAGGAATTCCAGCTGTCAGGTCCTGTGAAGACTTGCAGATTGTTGCTCGAACTTTCTATCAAGTTCACTTTAGAGAAAATAACAACAGTTCAATGGACAGGACATGCAAAACCTATAAAAGCAGTGGCCAACAGCAAAATATGCCCATGGCTGGACTACAAGCACCGACAGTTCGCTAGCTCTTTGGGAAGGAACGGGAAAGAGGCTTAATCAGTGCCACACACATGCCGGCCGCTGCTTGTAGTTCAGTCTTCACAACTTCCCATCTCGGCTCGCTCATGAGGCTCAGGCAAGAAGGATGACTGGCTCCCTGCGGAGCTTCCAACTCCTGTCACCAGCCTCTGGTCCCTCTCAAGCTGTGCATATGGGCCACCAGTGCCCAGCTGAGATTCCTGAGGCCGGGGACCATATTCCCCCAGCAACCCCCAAGTGGATTTAAACACCTCAAGAATAGTGTCTTCTCCCAGGAAGAAGAGAGCACAGGACCTCACTGTGTGTGGAAGCTCAGAAAGCTGAGTTCATAGAAGAGGAGCGTGGAAGAGTGGGGGATGCGGTGGTGAGGAGCTTGGGTCCAAACACACAGAATGACATTCTCTTGGGTGTGGCCTGGGAATGGGTTTCTCATAAAAGGATGAATTCAGCCCCCGCCCTCTCGCCCGCCACCTTCTGCCACTGCACAGCACAGCAGGAAGGTCCTGACCGAGCCCCAGTCCCATGATCTTGAACTTCCTCACCACCAGCACTGTGGTGAAATACACGTTTTTTACAAATGACGACATCCCCAGAGCTCTGTCACAGCAGCACAAAGTGGCCGAAGACGCCTGGCCATGTCACGTCTTTCTGTAGGGTGGCACTCGCCATCTCTCCAGCCACAGCCCCCTCTACACCCTTCCCAAGCTCTCCCAGCCTCCGCGCCCTGGCTCCGCCCCTGGACCCGCCCTGGCTCCTCCCCTGGCGAGCCCTGGCTCCGCCCCTGGTCCCGCCCCACCTCCGCTGCGGCTCACACTGCCCAGCCCCCCCACTTCCTCCTGCTCGTTTCTGTCCCCCTTCCAGGCTCCTGGCCCACGAAGCACACCAAGCTGCTCTGTGTCATCCCCGCGGCACCCTGGCTTGCGTGCTCTACTATTTCTCAAACCTTAATGTGCCTCTAGCCACTTGGGGATCCCGGGGAGATGCCAACAGCATCTGGTCCCGAGTGAAGCCTGCGAGTCAGTAGCTCTAACAAGGTCCCAGGCGGTGCTGCAGGTCCTCGGGCCACACCAGGGAACACACTGCACTGCATGATGGTTAATTACGTCTGTATTTGTATACCCCGAGACCCTCCTGGGAAGGAACCACACGGGGTAACAGAACAACACAGTGAATGTTTAAACTTATTACAATAAAAGAGACATATTCTGCCATATTTTAAACACATTCATCCCATTGTTCATGCCACTCTTTTTTTTTTTTTTTTTTTTTTGCTTTTTTGCTTTTTTCTGGCCTCTTTCTGGAGCAGTTCTGGAAGTCCCTTTACATGAGCATCTTGAAGTGTGATAAAAAAAAAAAAATACAGGGCTGGCCCTGGTGGCTCACGCTTGTCATCCCAGTAACCAGGAGGCAGAGGCAGGAGGAATGCCTGAGTACAAGGCCAGCCTGGGCTACATAGTGAGTTCGAAGCCAGCCTAGGCTACAAAGCGAGACCATGTCTCAAAAAACTAAAAAATAAAAAATAAAACAAAACAAAAAAACAACAGTGACTGCTGCTGCCAAGCACCTTCCAGCAAAAAGACAAGCATATAAAAACATCACTGTGTGTCCTCATCATCTTCCAAAAAGTCAAAATGACTGTAAAAGGTAAATGTTCTGAATCAATTAGGACATCATAGCATGGCAGCCAGGACAACACAGCTAAAGACACTCCTGAAAGAAGACACCAGAGCTGCCTCAGAAAGTGACGAGAACTGTGGAATAAGTGTGCCTGAGAGAGGCAGTAGTTTAAGGGGGACTCATGGTCTTCCAGTGTCATCCGCTGGTTTTCATTTAAACCCGCCCTGAACTTTCTGATCACCCTTCGTGGGTCTTAGTCATCTCCCGATTCCCTGAGCGGGTGTTCAGGGCAGACGCTTTGGGTCCTGACCGGAACAAGAGCAGGCAGCAGAGTGACAGAGGACACTGCTGACGGCCTGTCTCACGAAGCCCCAGTTCTTCCTTCCTGGCAGCCGCTGTTGAGGTTAGGAGAAGCCGCCGCCCGAGGAGCACAGGGACAGGCACCCAGGAGAGCCCTGCACAACTGTGAGGAGGCTGGAACCTAAACACCCCCACCATCTCCCACGCACGGACTTTACCTTTGTTTTATTTAGGATCGATCTCTCCATATTGGAACAGGATCTGCATATCAGGGTATTTGATCATTTTGTCCTTGTGGCTCAAACACAGCCTGGTCCTCAGTCCTCAGTAATATATTCTCATTCTCTCTCTCTCTCTCTCTCTCTCTCTGTCTTTCTTTCTGAGACTGGACCCAGGCCTTCATATACAACAGGTAAGTGCTATACCGCTAAGCTATGCCTCTTATGCCACTAGTTTTTCATTATTTTTCTTAACAAATCTGATAAACAAGCTAACTCTGGGCATCACAAGGGCCAAGGAAGATAAGACAGCAGTAACTGAAAAACTGAAAAACAAAGCATGCGAAAAGTAACATTGATATATATATAGATATCTATATAGATCTATATCTGTATAGATATATAGTTATATAGATATAGATCTATATATATATATATAGATATAGATATAGATATAGATTTTTTTTTTTAGGTTTTTTTGAGACAGGGTCTCACTTTGTGGTTCAGGCTGGCCCTGAGCTCAGCCTCCAACTCACATCACAATCCTCCTGCCTCTGCCTCCCGAGTGCTGGGATGACAGGCGTGAGCCACCACGCCCGGCACTGTGGTATGTGGTACTGGTTGCTGCTGGCGTGAGTCTCCACGCCCAGTATGGTATGTGGTTACCGAGGATCGAACCCGGGTCCTTGCGCTTGCAAGACAGGCGCCGGAACCACTGAGCTAAGTCCCTGGCCCAACACCAATATATTTTTTAAAACAAACAAACAAAAAAAACAGACCACAGAAATGATAAGGCTGGGTTACTCTCATCAAAATCAAACTGAGATCTAAACATACAATGATGTGGCACCCAAGACCTTCCTAATGATCCTCCAACACTGGGCCCCACCATGTCTGCCAGGTAGGAAGCAGTCATGTGGAAGCAGTGAGCTCGTATTTCAGGCCCTGTGACCTGACCAGGCTTTCAGAGATCGGCCTGCAGCCAGCGCCCGGGGATGGGGTGCTCCCTAATCGTTAGAAAGCAGAACCGTGCACGTTTCACTCACTCACCACCGAACACCGCAACTATTACACGGAGACCACCAAGAGGCAGAGCGTAAAACAACAGCGAAATAAAACACGACCAGTAACACACGTATCACACGTGTCACACACGTATCGGAGATGAAAGAGGCTCTGTCCGCAGATACTGCCTTTCAATGGCTGTTCATTTCTCCCCAACTCACCCCCACCTCCAACCCCGGCCCATCCCCAGGGCTTCGTTAGCAGCGCCACGCACCTGAGGGAGAGTGGTTTCTGTGCATGTAGGCAGAGGGGTAGGGCACCTGCCGGTGCCCTCGGAGGCCAGGGTAGTGCTCGCAGCCATGGTGGGTGTGGGGGGCGGGCAGAGGCAGGGGAGCCGCGTACTGGTAGTTGCTGTTTCCCGCTGTGCACACACCATCCGGATTGGAGAAAATCCAGCTTCCCACTAGAAGAGAGGAGGAGGGAGAGACTTCTGCACCAAAGTCGGTGGCCAGTTACCTTGCACAGCCGCTACTTAGGAGCGACGCTCACACTTGCCCACTGAGAGGCGCTAGCACCGCCATCCCGCTGCTAATTCCCTTCCCCGTGAGCAGGTGCGGGAGGCATAGTTTCTAGCAACGTGTGGGAAGCCTCTTGTGAACACTGGAACACAGACAGCTACACAAAATACAGCCTCAGTGCACAAGTTCACAGAAATGCAAATTGCTTCCGGCTTAATTTCAGTGTAATTTCCCCTCAGTCCAAGAGGCCTTAGACGTACATGCAACTCACTGGCCTACCGTCAGCGGGGGCTGTTTCTCGTGTCACAGAGAAGGAATGGAGGTTCTCCCATTTCTACTTCTATTTCTACACCCTAAAATCACAGTGTTACAGTATTTTGTGGTGATTTCCTGAAACGTGTAAGCTCCTGGTTTCTGACAAGGCAGATTCAGGCTGATCTAGAAGCCCAGTCACGTCACGAGGTCTGAACTACCAGGTGGCACTGTCTGCCACCAACCTGCAACGAGGATCCTGGGGTCACAGAGAAAGAGGGCGCTGGCCTCGTGCATTTTGACAACATGCATTCTGCAGAATATTTTAGAAGACTACAAAATATCTCAAAGGAATCAGTCAAGCTTCTGGACAGAAGACTACTGCAAGTAAGTTCCTGGGCAAAGGCTGATCATTTGGAAGACAGGCAGGCAAATGCAGGCTTGTAAAACCAAGGCATGGTCTTCCACCGGATGTCAGCTGAGATGACAGACGAAGTGTCAGACAGGACCAGGGCTGTTCCAGTATGGTTCCCAGGCCCTCAGCAATGTGGAAATGGAGCTTGGAGTGAGAACCACTGTCATTGCTTAAATGTAAACTGTACAGAACTCATGTTACAAAGCATAGGCCCAACAAACCCCTATGTCATCTTTGTTTTCCTGTTGCTTTATATACATAGGACCAAAGTGGTCTCTGCTGGGTAAGGGAGATCAAAATGGGCAATGAGGCATGGTAGTACTCTCACCTACAAGCCCAGCACTGTGGGAGGCTGAGACAGCAGTTTCATAAATTCAAGCCCAGCAGAGGCAGCTTAGTGATTTAACAAGACTCCATCTCAAAAAATTTTTTTAATTTTTAAAAGGCACTTGAGGATGTAGCCTAGTGGGAAGGCCCTGAGTTCAATCCTCAAGACCAAAAACAAAGGCTCCTCAATATACATTTCTTCAGCTTTGTATAAAATGGCTAATCTGAGAGATTGCAGCGCCGGAGTGGCTCTGACAAGCCTTCCTCTCTCTCGGCAGACCTGCATGCAGACAGGCTGCCTGAGGCTCCTGTTAGCAAGACTCCACAGGACGTCACATGGTCTGTGAGGTCATCGCCTGTGCGACTTCATCTGTGTAATAACAGCCTCTGTCCATGCATCTTTCCTTGCTCTTCCATAATCTACATCACAATCTCCCCACCAGCAGTAGCCTCAAGCTGCTACTCCTCCTGCATCTCAAAGTGCTATTTAAGCATCAACAATCTGGCACTACCTTTGAGTCTCATATTTTGTGTTTGTCTCTCATGTCGATGCATGTTTTTAAACCTTTTAAAGGTATGTTGGTTTTCTGTTACTCTATTGTTATTTTATTTCACAGATAATTTTCATTAAATGATCAAACTTCAAGAGGGAAATGTGAACATTTAAAATTTCCCTACATTGATCAAGAAAATCAAGATCCAATCATGCAATGGAAAAAAACAGACAAGAGGCCCTCGGACCATTTCCTTTGACACATGTAATGTACAAACCCCAAGAAGTCCTCTGAAAAGATTGCAACAGGTGAGATTAGAGAAGGCGTGTCTCTGCGTGTGGCCCCGACCTAAAAGGGAAGATCTTTATCCCAGGTTGCTTGAAAAAGTGTTTTTCTAGAGCTGCTTCTCCATGTGGGTAGATGGCCATTCTGGCACACAGATGTATGCAAGGTTAGGAGAGGGAGGAAGTGAAGGGTTCCATAGCTAGAATCTTAGCAATAATCCTATAGTACAAATTGAAAAGCGTGTCAGATGCCAGGGTTAATTTCACTACTCTAACGTCACTGGCCGTGGGTTCCTACCGCAGCTCCAGGGAATTCCCTGCCAAGGAGGACTCAGAGAAAGTGAAACCTGCTGGCGACATTCAGCTCTGCCTTCAGAATGCCCCGCACTACTCCAGCTCTCCCTGTGGCCTGCTGGGCACAAAGGCAGACTCCTTACATGCCAGGCCACAGCCTCCCTGAAGCAGTGCCACGGGGACCAATGTCAGCATTCGCCAATACTCAGAACAGGGGAACACCCAGAAGAGCGACTGTGAAGGTAGGAGACGAGCCCAAGGTGCACTGGAGCACGCTCTGAGCCTCACTCGCAGGAAACAAGGGCAAAGTAATCGTTACCGTTTCTGCCTCCTGCCTAAGGTATGTGGGAGCCTCTGCAGCCTAAAGGACACCAGCTGACTCTGGGAAATCTGGGAAGGACCAACATGTATTTTGGGTAGAAGAAGTAACTTGGAGTCTGCCTAAGCAGGCCTGAAGGAAAGAGGTCTGAATGTGGAGCCCCGCACACCACCCACTAGGGTCCCCCGACTCACGATGAGAATAGGCTACATGCTGGCCCTCTGGGACAGCTTCCGGAATGTCTTTTAGGTGATTTCTGAAAAAGTAAGGAAGTTACAGCTTATTATACAAGTCCAGTTTAAAGCCCACCCCAAATTCTGTTCAGGAAGTAATAAATTATGTGGAATAAGAATACCAAACACCTTTTTCCTCAAAGCTATCATCATCCTTCCCCAGAACAGTTTTTGTTTGTGTAGCTGCTCTGTGCCTTGCAATTTTATTGTTAGCCCTATTCCCACAGTTACAGCTACCCCCGTGTAGACGGCTCTTGCAGACTTGTGATTATGGCTCCTATCTAACGAGATTCAGGCAATAGTAACAACAGCAACGATTCGCAGAGGATTTCGGGACACAGTCACATCTGTGACACGCTAGGCCCACCAATGACCCTATGAGGGAAATACTGCTATACCCACATGGAGATTAGGAACATGGGTCTCAGGAAGTAAACTGACTTGTGTAAGATCAAAGAACTGGGAAATGGCTAGGTCAGGACTCAAACTCAAAGCTTTGAATTCCTGTAATATCATATGCTGCTATCATTTTGACCCTGGATTCTGTCATCTCACTTATAGACTTGTCTCTTGGACTTTATGTTATCTGAAAAATTATGAGTCTGTTCTCCATATCATCTGTATTTATTAAAATAGTGAACAAGACAAATTTCTATGACAAAACATTATAAACATCAGTCAACTAAGGGCCTTTAAGATTAAAAAAAAAAAAACGAAAGATTAGACAGTTATAAAAATAAGTGAAAAGATTCAAAATTCATGTAAAAGAACTGAACGTTACAAAGGCAATCATATTTACATATTTTTAAGGCTAGGCCTTGTCAACAGAAAAGTCAACAATAAACACCACTATCTTGCATCTCGTCCTGGAATGGAAAAGAAAACTAGAAATTGTAGCTCATTGACTCAAAATGGTAGAGTAGCCATTCATGTCTCAAAAGTGTCTGTTTTTCTCCCAGAAGTCTCTGCTATTCTTGCCCTGGGAAATAGGAACCTCCTGCCATAACCTTTTTAGATTAAGTCTTTTTTTTTTTTTTTTTTTTTTTAGGTTTTTTGAGACAGGGTCTCGCTTTTGTGGTTCAGGCTGGCCCTGAGCTCAGCCTCAAACTCACATCACAATCCTCCTGCCTCTGCCTCCCGAGTGCTGGGATTACAGGTGTGAGCCACCACGCCCGGCACTGTGGTATGTGGTGCTAGTTGCTGCTGGGCGTGAGTCTCCACACCCACTATTGTTATGTGGTTACCGGGGAATCGAACCCGGGTCCTTGAGCTTGCGAGACAGGTGCCGGAACCACTGAGCTAACTCCCCGGCCCTTTAGATTAAGTCTTGTTAAAAAAAAAAAAAAAAAAATCCTAGAACTTAGTACGACCATATTATTCAGAAATAACAGGAAAAGATAAGTGAATTCTTAAAATGTAAATCATTTTTTAAAGTTGTTCTGTTTTCAAAAATCTGTAGCCAAACTAGACTGGCCAAGTATTGCTGGCTAGACATTCTACACAACTGTACTGGGAACAGTTACGATTTGGTTGAAATTTGTTGAACACTGAATTGAATCTTGATTCCGATTTCTGTTAAAAGTGAAGCACGCCCGACTAGGCTAGTTCTTCTTAGTCCCTTCATAAATTCTACATTTGAGGTCAATTCATGAGATTCTCCTGGAATTTCTTTACTCACCTTTCCTTGGCATCCAAGAAGGCCTTGGCAAAAGGGTTGTACTTGATTTTGAGAGCTGTGATCTTGCATTTGCAAAGACAAGAAGTGTTAGCAAATTGAAACACTTATGAGCAGACAGAACCTTCCATTTTCTTCTGAGAATTTCTGTAAAATGACATAATTCCGCTCTCCTTTTTTTTCTTCTCCCCATGTATCTTCACTGACTCTTGCACTAAATCACGAATACACTGTCTCTAACAAAGAGACGCTGTCTGTGGCTCATGTTGAAAACACTAAGTGGGACCAGGCAGGGTGGCGCACACCTATAAAAAAGTGTTTGAGAGGCTGAGGCAAGAGGATCGCAGTAAACTGGAGCCCAGCCTGTGCTACATGGTTAGTTCAAGGCCACTCTCTACACAGTGAGACCCTGTCTCACAAAACCAGAAAATGTGAAGTTTTAAAGTGAATGAAGAACTGGCAAAGCATTAGAATGGGCCGAACCTAGCCTGGAGTGTTATTCATTTTATATTCTTTTAGGAGTCACCAAGCGCTGACAATTTGTACGATCGTTTTCTTGTCACTGGAACACAGCAAAGCTATCCACTTGTGATCCCACCTCGGGTGGAGAATACAGTCTGGAGACGATTCTCTTTCTCTTAAATAGTCACCTTCTGGGCCACTCGTCCAAACAAACCATCACTCTCACGCATCCTCACTGTCTGGCGCTCTCAGCCTTGACCTGCTTCGTTTCTCAACAGTGCTGTCTGCCACAGCGACAGAGAAGAGACCAGGACAGAGTCAGAGGTGGACACAGAATGTTTCCCATCAACCCTCAGTGGGATGAGGACGCCTCGAGGGCAAGTTTCATCTGTTTTACCCATTACAGCCTTTCCAGCACCCAGAACAATAGCCAACAAATATTTATTGAATAAATGAAGGTTGAAAAGAATATTTATGCCAACAAGATCTTGAGATCTTTTCATACCTCTGTACTCTTACTCCACCATATGCTTTTTAACAAACATGTATTACTTTTCAATTTTTTAAGTTTAATCAAAAAGAATCCAGTGCTCCTCAGGTCTTTCTGCTGGTCAGCAGGTCTAGGAACCCCTCGAGGATATGAATGGACCCAAACCAGTACATAGGCAAGACGACTAAGTTCTTTTTGGCAGGGAGGTGGCACTGAGGACTGAACCCAAAGAATTCACAGTGAGCTATTTTCCCAACCCTTTTTATTTTTCATTTTGAGAGAGAGTCTTGTTAAGTTGTCCAGGATGGACACAACTTGAGATCCTCCTGCCTCAGCCTCTCAGAGTGCTCCACTATACCCAGTTTACACCCTAATTCTGACTACTTGGCCACAATGTTACGTTGCAGCACAGGAAAAGACCTTACAGTGCTCAGAAATTTACAAACATGACACATCCCATAATAAACAAGGGTGTTCATGGCCTCGATTTCCAGCCTCCAGAGCAGTGACACCCATAGCAGGTTCACCAGCTCTGTCCAGGTCATGGGTACTGCAGGGCCCCCCAAAGATTTCTGAGCTTAACAGAACTCGGGAGTTGTATTAAGAAAAGCATGTGCTGGCCGGCCGCTGTATATCATGTCCCACACAATAGGTCCACGCTTGGCCCCAGCAGGGTATGCTCTTGAAGGAGGTTGTGGGACCCTATCCCAACCCTCGTCTGCGTGCACAGGAGGGGAGCATCTTCTGTTTATTTCACCCAAGACTCATTATGCTAGACGAGCACTGACTACATCCCCAGCTTTTTTCTAATTTTTTTTCCTTATTTTGACGGTCTCAAACTTGAACTTGTAACAGCCATGCCTCAGCGTCCCCAATAATGGGGATCACATGTTTTGCACCTGTCATGACATGGTACCTCGCCAGAGGCCCAGAAGCAAAACTGTGGGGCAAAATAAACCTTTTTTCTTTCTGAGTTGATTGTATCAGGCATTGATGGTAGGGAGATAAAGCTGATGAACATACGGGTCTTTGGCAAAACGGAAGTGGGGGGAGCAGCTACCACATTACTGATCCTCACCAGTGCTGAGTGTCTAGGTTCTGGAAAATGTATCTTTCATCTGCAGTGAAGGATCCCCTGGCCCTTCTGCTATGCTCTCCTAGTGGCACACGTACGTACACGTGCACACGCACCCCCCCACGCGTGCGCGCACACACACACACACACACACACACTTACCTCCTCGTTCTGATAGGCAGTCACAGCTATGAACTGAGTTTCCGGGAACGAGCAGTTCATCACCATGCGGTGGGCGCCTCCGACACGCACTATGTGAACCTGGGGTTCGTATTTGTGCAGGGAATTCAGCATGATCTGTTGAACAGGGGAAAGAAGATACAGGGAAGCCCAGCCGCACCTGACGGGCTCACCTGCACCTGTGAGGAGCGCCCGCCCACCTGTCGGGCCATCTGAGCTGTATCCACACCAGGAGGGAGGGAGGAGGCCCTTTTTTTTAAACGTTCCCAAGAAGCAGAGCCTTAAGGCTAACACGGGTCAGGGTGGGTTATCAGGGTTGTTCTTGAGCGTTGCGTGTTCTGCCTGAGGGTTTCTTCCTGGCTCTGTTTCCATTAGACAGTAGGTTCTATCTCACAGGAAGAGTAACAACTCAAAATGGTGGCTGCGCTTCGCTGGTGACTGAAGGAGATCCGACATTCAGTGGTTACGTACAACCGCTCTTCATGATTCCAAGGAAAGGCTATTGAAGACTCCCTCTGGGAAGTCTGGTAGGCAATAATGATTTACTTTTCAATTTCTGATTTTAATGAAGAATCTTCTGGAAGGTTCTGCTAGAACCTTCTGGACTCACAGACTCCCATGTATTTTTTTACCTCTCCTAAAAACAGAGACTGCTGTTGTTGACAGGCACTGAGAGAACCGTGCCCTGGGGTGACAGGCCTCGTGAAGCCAAATATGTAGGACAGAGAAACGAACCAAGGTCTCTCCTTTCCGCTGTGTCTCAGATCCCCCAATCCAGCCTCCATTTTGTAAAGAAACACGACCTGGATAGGAGACTAGTATCCACAGCTCTACCACAGAAACTGAAAGGAAAAAGCCCCTAAATCATGTTTGCTGTAATTGGAGACCTTTAATAAAACCTTCCTTGTTTAAGGTTTGTTTGGATTTTTTTTCTGAAAAACCAAAGCAGATTCAATATTCTATTGATAATTATCATAATGCCCAAGCAGAGGAAGTAATTATTTCATTTGGGAGCAGCTTTTTATTAAGGTAGTTGTCTACTGCCAACATGCCACTTACACCAGGAAACGGGAGAGAGAAAGACAAAACCCTGGTACCCACAAACATTCCCCTCGGGGGGCCGGGTAAAAAGCACACTAGACAAAACTATGAAAAGAGGCCGGTGATTAAGTAAACAACTGCTCTCTCTTTCTCTTCACATCAGGAAGTCCATTAAAAACTGAAAGCACCAATTAAGAGCTGTTTATTCCTGTTTACATTTGGACTCCAGGGAATAATTGGCTTCTGTGGGAGAAGAGGCTGGTGAGGACCCTTCTAATTGCCTAAATGCACCCTTGATATTTCTTGATTGGCACGGTGAGGAGGTGCCGCGTACCTGCCCGCCGCCGTTCAGCTTGTTGGTCAGCTTCACCTTGCTGAAGGAGATGGGAGCCTTCATCCAGTGGGCCCCGAAGTTGGGGGAGTCGGGGTGGATGTAGACGCAGCTGTGGCTGGACACCTCTGGTTTGCCCGCGGGCACCCACTCCCCATTGACGTACTTCCAGCGGTGACTGTCTGTAGGGACGAAGTCCAACAGGAGGGAGTACATGGCATTGGGGTCCAGGCCGGTGACACTAATTTTCAGCACAGGGAACATCCGCCTAAAAAAAAAAGACAAAGGTTTAGCAGCTCAGGGCTGTCCCCATGTGGCCTGTAGATCATCTCTCATGACAACTTCCACAGAATGGCCTGGAAGGATGGCCACATCAGGGGCCAGGACCACAGTCCAGTTCCTCCCCCGCAAGACTTCTCAGAGCCTTTCCCATCTTGGAGAGAAAGTGTGAGATTCTGCAGGTCCTCAACTTCACAGTGGAACTAGCTTTTCTCTGAGCCTTCTGTGGGAATTTGCCTTGGCATAGACAGATCTGGACTCATCGGTCCTCTTCAATCCTGCAGAAGAGTGCCAGTTAGTTCCTGGCACAGGTATCTGGAGAAGCCATCCAAATGGCTGGCTTCCGATTCTAGAGCAATTCTCAAAACCTCCGTCACCTAGACTCTTTCCAGAAAGAAAACCCGAGGGACAGGCAGCAGAGACGCGGGGTTGGTGCTTTGTCCTTCCAGCTTCCAAAGTCACTGCCTGAGCTGACTGCGACGGTGCAGAGGCAGGGCTGGCCCGCTGAAGAGCGACACACAAACATCCAGCGCTTTTCAGCGAGGCCCCTCCCTCAAGGAGGCGCTGTCCGCGCCGCAAAGTCTTCCCCTTGTGTTTTCTGCTCTTCACCAGAACTTTTCTCTACAGTTCGCTTCGGAGTTGGCATTGGCTATTCCCTTTCCCTGCATATTCTAGTTCCTGCACTTATTCGAATAGTGTTAGACACGTGTGGACGACAGGAAGCCCCTGGACGCCCAGAGCCCTTTGCAATCGCACACGCGGCCCCCAGAAATCCTCACTGCGATGGTCCGGGGCCACTGGGCTTGTTTCTGAGTCATGTCCAGAGACAAGTCTGTCTTCCAGCCCCATGCTTTATCTAAAGTGTTAAAAAGTTTATTTCATTTCTGTTTTACTTCATAAAAGCATCACGGTCACACATGAACAACTGTCACTTATCACAATAAATTTAAAAGTATCAAAATTTTTCTCAATACAAATATGTAGTGGAGGAAATTTTTAAAAAGAAAAGAAGGAAGCTATAAAAATATACTCGGTCCCCACACACTAAGCTGCCACCCAGACGATCCAGCTGCTCAAAGGGGCAGCAAGGCTGGGGTCTTCCTGCTGGAAAATTTCATATAATTCTGACTTCCGGTCTCAGAGGTATTTAATGCAAAATATTTTTCCTAGTGACAACAGTTTACCCCGCACCTACAATTGGGCACATGTCACATCTCATTTAAGTCACTACAGCCCAAGGAAGCAGATGCCATCAGGCCCATTGCACAGGTGAGGATACTGAGACTCAGGAAGAAGGAGCACATACTCTCGTAGTCTGCACTAGCGCCTCCTCTTCTATTTCATTCGCCGCCTACTCGGGATTGTCTTCAGATCACATAAATCTTTCGTCTTTTACATTCACCGCACTTTTTTAAAATTTTTCTTTTTTGACACCCCTAGAAAGTTAATATAGTTGGGCCACAGTGGAAAAAAAAA
>PVIR01029023.1:0-21387 GCA_004026965.1 Petromus typicus | reverse complement strand
GATTTGTACCAGCATAAGACACAACTTAATTCTCATTTTTTCCCATATCCCTACCACCC
Organism: Petromus typicus; assembly: GCA_004026965.1. Taxonomy (NCBI): domain Eukaryota; kingdom Metazoa; phylum Chordata; class Mammalia; order Rodentia; family Petromuridae; genus Petromus; species Petromus typicus. Next base: position 21,328 of record PVIR01029023.1, on the reverse strand, counting down.
TACCACCCCCCATATACATAAAATTTGTTTCCTTACTTTTTTGTTACAATCTCAACATTTCCCCCCTTCTTCCTATTTTACATTGAGCATTTTCTATTTCACAATATATAACATACAATTCTAGGACTCATTTACATCTTTATTTTCTTTAAAAAGTATATTATGTCCTTCTAATGGGTCTCCACTCTTTCTCTTCTCTTAGCCCATTTTCAGAATAATGGTCAGTGGTGTCTGAAACACACTATGTCACACTACGTCTGTTTGCTGCTTGGACTCTGGGAAACCTGCCAGCTCATGCACCCTCGTCTCTGTGGACCACATCACTTGGCAGTGCTCAACTCACCGCCATGTGCCAAGCTGTGCTCTGCTGAGACAGCAAGCTTCACAGTTCCTCTTTCCCTCCCCAAGGCCTTTGTACAGACCCTTCCCTGCTCATCTTCGTCAGTGATGGCTCCTTTCTCACAACTGTTTGCCTCTTCAGCTTCCCTGGTGGTGATTTCATCTCTGTTTGTCTCCCTCTAAAGCTTCTTCTTTCTTTCTTTTTTGTTTCTGAAACAGGCATTTGGTAAGATAAGAAAAATTACTATTTTTTACCCAACACATCTTCAGTCTTGCTTGGGAGGGATTTGCCAAGGATAAGAGAATGAACACATCCCACCATCTTATGCTGTTTTTGAGCATTAAAATCATCTCGTACTTCACTGTTAATATGTGTCAAGGACATTTGGTGTTACTTGGAGGCATTATGCAGGATGTAGGTAGGACACAGCTTCCACAGACTGGTGCTCTTGCCCTCAACACTGAGTAAGTGTAATTTACACCTTTCTACAAATATTTATTAAATTTCTATTTGTATTAATTTCCTCCACCAAAAATTTGAAATAATGATCATGAAAAGAAATCTAGATTTTAGATGTTTAAGAGATTAGTGCTATTATAGTTCAAACGTCAGGCTGTATCTTTTTCCCTCCCTCCAGAGTTGAGCTTGACTTAGATTCTTCTCCTACTGCTCCCTCCCTGGCCCTCCCAGGCATCCATCTTGGAGGCGGGGTGAAAAGTGGGCATGGAGCGAGAGCAGAAAGGGGGCAGGGACGTTCTGAGAGCTGTGCTGTTTGCAATTCTCCCTGGCTGTGGTTGGTTTTAAGAGCTCTCGGAGGCTCTAGATTCAAGAGTCGGTTGTTAAAACTGTGTGCTCAGTCCTGTGGTCTTCTCAGCCTCCCACACACCCTCCCGATCTTCTGACACCATCTGATACTCTGTCCTCCTAGAGCCAAACCAGTGCCAGTGCCTTCCCCTTGAATCTCCTAAACTGTGAACTAATAAATCTCCTTACTTTATAACCAATCTGGTCTCAAGTATTTTATTATAGTAATGAAAAATGGATTAATACAACTTTGAAAAATTGTTATATATGCTTGCAATACATAATAGTTACATCCATCTTGAGGATCCAGCACATAGGCATATTGGCTTTTAATCTTTTTTTTTTAACTTCCCCTTCAGGCTCTCTCTTCATTCTAGATTCCCCTTCTCATCTCCACTCAGTCTACCTCTCTCTTTCTCTCTCTATTTTTTGCCATTTCTAATATTTATATTTATACATCTTCTAACTGCCCAATGTCCTCTGTCAAAGCAATTGAACAACAGCTGGTTTCTACATGGGAATGAAATCCCCTTTTTCCAGGAAACTTCCACTCTGCTCCGACCTGTGAGCCCTAGGCCACTGGTTCCCTGGCAGGCACTTGACCTTTGGCCTCTGTCTGTGATGGTGGCCTCGCCCAGGACTTCCGCATGACCAAGACCAGGCATCTTTGCGTGATGCCCATGCTGCCTCTGGTAACACATAAGACATGGTGTCCTGATGTTCTCAAAGGACAGATTGTACCCAAGGCAGCCCTTTCCTTTTGCGCTGTCCTGCCTGCTACTTCCAGCCTCTTGCCTTTCTGGTTTGTTCTTCTGGTATCTGTACACTGGGAGGTAAGAAGTCATATCAGTATTTCTCATCACTCTGTGCTCTGGTCCTATGGTGGCCCCGAGACCACAGAGTCTTATCTCTAAAACCTGCAGTTCTGCACCTTCCTTGCCTCACAGGAGGAAGTGACTCTGGCTTATTGGCCCAGGACCATCCTGAATGGGTCATCTGTACCTTTATATTTTTGTTTAAAATTTGTATGGGTGGTGAGTTTTATTTATTAGCGGAGCTTCTGGAAAATTCTAAGATAAAACTCAAAATTCCATTTGGTATATTATGACATCCTCTGTAACTATTTTATGTCATTTTGTCAGGAGCTAAGCTGGGCCAGAAAGGGAGCTGGGCTCCCAGGTGTAGGAGAAACCCACCAAAGTATCTTGGAGCCCAGATTGATTGCCAAGCAAGTCTTTGTCCCATTTGCCATGGTGGTGCAGGCCAGATGCTAAGCCCAAGGAAGCACCTGGCCCCAGGGAATGGTACAATGTTTGAGGGGGGACAGAGCAGACAGGGGGCTGGCTCCTTGTTGAGGGAGCAGTTCTATGAATATGGAGATTTGAAAAAGAAGAGTAGGGAGGGCTGACCTGGGAAGTACTGGGTGCTGAGTACTGTGGAAACAGTGATTTCAGATATTCTCTTTCTGCCATCCACAGGGGTCCATGCAGAGAAGTCTGAAAAGGCCTCAGAGAAGAGCACCTAAGAGCAGCAGTGAAGTATGGGAAGAGTGGCCTGTGGGTCTGACTTCATTACAACTCCCTGCAGAGCCTGAGATACACCTAATGTCTGTGCTCATGTCTGGGGTGGGGAGGGCAATTTTCAGCCTGGGAACCTGCCTAGGAAGGACTGGCCATGCCCCGTGGTTGTGCCGAGAAATAGCACATGAGCTTTGAACCAGGATGAGGAAATTTCTTACTTTACTTAAGTATTTATTGTCTTTCTTTTCTGGAATGTAACCCCCATGCAAAAAAAAACAAAAACAAAAACAAAAACAAAACACAGAGGTGGGCATTGGGCAGGGATTGGCTGTGTGTATTGAGCAGGAGGAACGTCTAGCTGGGTACAGAGGGAGCTGTTGTAGGCTCTTAGGGGAGCCACTTGATGGGTGAAGCCTGAGTCTCAGCATCTGAGCAGCATGTTTCTCCAGGTAGAGTCATTTATTACTATTGCATTGTCAGAAGAGGGAAGAAAGGCTATTAGGGCCAAGGGGATGAGAGAGGCTAGAGTGAACGTGGCCTGAGATGGTGAGTTCATTATAGATGGCTTCCGGGGAGATGGAACTTGGAAAACACCATTTGGCTTAGAGACTTGACGTCAGATTCTCCCACACTTCCCAGAACCATCTGTTTTGCTATCTCCTGCCTCCCCAGAGGGATGTAGAGCATGCAAATAGCTTTGGGAATGTTCCCAGCTCCCAACCAGCACCCAACAGGGAGGCGAAGCAGAGGGTGGTGTTTTCGAATCTCATTTAGTCCATTCCTTTTGCTGGCATGGACATTTCATTCCCTCTGGCTTCAGATCCGTGCTTGCATTTTTTTTCCCCTCCAAATCATTTTTACTCTTTCATCCTCTGCTATTGCTTCATGTGTCTACTGGATTTTAAGCTTCTGTTTATTGAATGGCGATGAGAGTACATTCAGTTTTGTGCAAACACACAAAGCAGAAAGGAGATTTGTAAATGCATAGCAGTCATCACCTTATTCTAGGAAGTTTTGATCCCTACATCTGTGAACTTTAATCTTCCCCTATCCTGTTGGGTGAGTGAGGGAAGAAAGAGTGCTTATTGTTTCTCAAGCATTTAGCCATTTGAAGACAAATTGGGTAAAGCCACACGGTCATAGAATTGCAGTATTAGAGAACTTGCAATTCCCATAGTATGTTTTTTTTTAAAGTTTTATTTTGTTCTTAATTGATACAGAATGTTCTACATATTTGGAGGTACAATGTGGTATTTCAGTTCTCTATATAGTATCGGCAACATTTTTCTCTTGGGGGAGTGAATCTAGAGTTCTGGAAAATTCTTTGGCAGCTATCTTAGCTGAACATATCAAAGTCCCTTTCGTGATTTGCCTATCCCACATGAGGTGCATGTTGAAGAAGAAAAGATGGGGTCAGTAGGAACTGAACATATCTGCACAGCTAAAGAGGGCAGAGTTTTGAGAATCTGGTGGCATGCAAGGCAAGAGGTTTCCAGGGCCCAGGGGCTCTGTGTAAACAGACAAGGAGTGTGTGTGGCTTTCTAGACTGCATTGGCAAAGGGAGAAGGGGCAAAACTAATCTGGCACTTGTCATGGTAGGAAATAGGGAACATATTTTGAGGCGTTTGATGTCTGACTTTTAGTTTGAAGCTGTTTTCTGCTTCGTGTTCTGCCTCTTGTCTATCACCCTTATCCAGAACTTCAGGAGGAGTCTTCTGTGCACAGTGCTCTAGAAAGTAAATTTAGAGGGTGGTGTGGTAGGGAAGAAACCAGGGAGAGAAGGGGCAGCTTTCGAAGCTGGAATATTCATTGGACATTGTGATGCTGCAGGCATTAGCCTCCAGCAGATTTGGAGAGAAAGAAACATTTCACTCCCAGGAGCAAAGTGTCCATCTGAGAGGGTAATATAGAGTTCACCTTCTTCATGGAATCTTTGAGAAACTCATACTTTTGATTCATTCAAATCACTGGTCCCAAGCAACTGAGAGCCTAGAAGAGGCTACTGGCCAATAAACCTGTAATGTCACAGGTTGCCTTGGGAGGTCCGCATCTACCTACAGATCACAATTCTTTGAGTGCTCAATCTTCTGGATATATTGGCCCACACTTCTCTGCTTTTCCAGGATATTTTGATGCAACTTGTCAGGTGCATTTGGAAACCAGACATGACCCTCTTGACAGGTGTTCTTCATTTCCTGAGCTATTCCTCTCTCCTGAGATGGGAGCAAGTCAATCAGACAGGACTGATTTTTCATATACATGCTGCTTCCCTCTGGCTGGGTATGGAGTTCTCAGTGATCACAAGTCTATCTTCTGGTAGACTTCTCATCTGTCAGGCTGGAAGAGATACTGGTGATGGATCATCTCATCTCACAGAGTCATTTTGCTGCAGACCCTGAGTCTTGACTTGGCTAAGGTCACACCGCTGGTAAAAAGTAGGGAATTGAATTTAGCTTACAATGAACATCTCTATACTTTGATACTGCACATTTTTTGAGGTGTATGCTCCTTTATAGCTCAATTTAAGTCTTATTATTTTGTTTTTAAAAAATGTGCATGTACTCTTATATTAACTAAGGTGTCAACTCGTTTTGGGGGAGGTACAATGCACAGGGCTATGCCCCAAACAGAGAATGGTCAGGACCAGAATCCTTTAAGAAATCTATTACAAAGTGTCACACGCCCCCAAGTTGTACCTTACATCCAAGATCTCTGCAGAGAATTCTCAGTCCTCCCTCTATATATGCAACAGAAATTATCAAAGACCTTGTTTCCTAGTGTCACAACCGCATTCTGCAGTGAATAGCTAGATCATTTCAGATCAATATTTTTTGTTAAGAATTAAAAAAAAAAAAAACAGGCCTGGGGATTTAGCTCTGTGGTTCTGGCTCCTGCCTTGCAAGTACAAGGTCCTGAGTTTGATCCCTTGTAACCATATACAACAATGCAGGGTGTGGTGACTCATGCCCACCAGCAATCAGTATCATTCACCACATTGCCTCTTGCTTATAATCCTAACACTCAGGAAGCAGAGGCAGGAAGGTTGCTATGAGTTTGAGGCTGGTCTGGGCTGCATAGTGAGTTTAGGGCCAGCCTGAACTACAAAGTGAGATCCTGTCTCAAAAAAAAAAAAAAAAATCAGAAAATTCCAGATTTCTTACATGGTCTCCTCTTAGGATGTTAATTTATATCACACCTTACTTAGAGTTAAAGATGTACATTGTGGTTTTCATAATAAACCCCTAAAATAATAATAATTTTGTCCTACCTAATCTAAAATCTTTACTGTATTCAAAATAAATCAAGAATCTAAAATTAATGGAAAATAAATAGCAAAAAGATGAAATTATCCCCAATGATAACAGGGGTACCATTCCCACTCAATGGCAAAGATCATTAAACTGAGGAAAAGAAACATGATCTGATTAAAAAGTCAGATCTTTCCAACCATCCTGCTGCTGAACAGCAAATTCTTTTCCATTGATACTATTCACACTGACTGGCAGGGTACTGAATGATTACTGTGTTATTCTGTGGATGTGTTTTATTGTTCAATGCTTCTGCTTGGTCTTATTATTGTTTTATTCTGACAGATGAGGCTACAGTGACACAGGAAGGTTTAGGAAGTCATTATACGGCAAGGTGATGGCAGAATGAGGGCTTCACCCCACTCTCTGGCCCCAGAACTCACACTCATTACTCCGTTAAATCTAACTGAGGGCTTCATCCTATCTCTGCCTATGGCATTGCTGGGAGAGTCTCCATGGGTGATTTTTTTGCTCACAAGTAATTAAACTGTGTTTCTCAGGACAGGTTCCTTTTACTTATTTTACCCACTTAAGATAAAAACCTATCACTGTCACTGTATTCATTTGGCCACATTTCCATCCAAGATTATTTTGTTGCAAGCAACAGGAATGGACTTTTCTTGCCTTCAATGCACTGGAAGAGTAGAGGGGAGTCCACGGGATTGATAAGAAGTTTGGATCAGACACCAAGGCTCTTCTGGAGGAGCGTGCAGGGGAGGCAGTGAGGACTGGAGAGTGCACTGAGAGGTGTGAGTGTCAGTCACTTTCATTTATGCCATGTTTGTTTCTTCTTTCAAGGTCAGAATTGCAGCAAAACAGCATCTGATTGGTCTAACCTGAGCCAGATGCTCGCCCCATGGTTAGGGGAACAGAAGATGTTTCACGTGACATTCCCACCATGAGCGTTCAATAGGAAAGCAGCATCCAAAGATGGTTTGGGGACCTTTACCAAAGTGAGGTGAAACAGATGTGGGGCAGCCACAGATTCATATGTCTATGTCTCTTGTGTCTTGTTAAAAAATTCCAAGTAGTTCTAGTATGTTTAATAAATTTTCAGAAAGGAAATTTAATAAGAAGGGAGTGTACATATAAGCAAAAAAGACCAAGATCAGTTATAAAAAGATACAAGTAATTTTCTTTGAGTTGTAGGGAGAGGTGCTAGTTCCTTTCGTCTTTAGCTATTTTTTCCTATAATGTGTATTTATTACCTTTTTGATAAAAAAATAAACTTCATCTTTCAAGATGAGTGGAGTGAGGGGAAAGAGTTCCTTTTGATGATCTGAAAACATATTCACCAGCTACCCATTAAAAACAGAAAGAAACATATGTTCTCTTGGATATATGGCAACTGTCTTATATCTTTATTAAACTCTGAAGAGGAATGAGAAAGACAAAACCTGTCCCTGAACGCCCCGATTTGGAAAGGACTTGTGCCTGGGCCGATGCAGAAGGAAGCAATTTCTCTCCCTTTTCAGCCGCAGCAGTCCTGCCTCACTTTGAAGTTTGTTTCACCAATAAGGTGTTTCATTATTTTTCCCACATAAAGAACCTGTGCAGTTGGGAGACGCTGTTGATGATAGCCTGGCACAGCTGTGTCGCCTCCTGCCTTACTGTGCAGTGGGTGAGAGGAGACTGGTGGGAAGAGGAGGACCTTTTCCAGAGTCTGGGGAAAAAAAGCAGAAAAGCTGCTTGCCCAGCAGGGACTACAGCCACATTTTTTCTTAATCAGTGAGTCCCTTCACCTCTGTGCTATATCTGGTAGACTGAGCCTCTAATTCCAAGCCTAAGGCTGGGTCATCGAATGCACTGTCTCTGTCAGCCCATCCCCTGGCTTCCTGCTCTGCTTTTCATGATCAAATTTCTCTGCTTCCTTGGACCAGTTAAAGAACAAGTTATGAGATCTCTCTATCATGCGCCGCTCTCCTACATCCTTCCTCCTTTGAAACTTTCCCATTTTGGGATCCTTCCCATTTTGAGATCTTCTTCTCAATGTTTCTTTTGGCCTCTTCATAACGTTTGTATCTCTGAAGGTTTCTTTCTATGCCTCCAGACTTTTCTCTTTCTATTTAGCTCTCAAAACTCATTCTGGGATTCTATCTGAGTCTGCCCATCTAGACATCGGACCACGGTGCACACAGAAGGGAGGTTTAGTCAGTCCCAGCCACTGTCCTGTGTTCCCAGCAGTGGGCTGCTACTTGGCGATTCCTTGGCGATGCAGGAGAGCCCCATGTCCTGAACTGGGGTCCTTTCTCTTCTTTTGCCAATGGGCCCAGCTCCAATACCCAGATTAGAAAAGATAGGACACAAAAAAATGGGTTATCTTGGCACTTCCTGTTCTAGTAGCAGATTTCTTATGCTTTGATGACTGCAGAGTGAGAACAGAAATTGTTAAGAAGAGGGGTGTTCTAGTGCGACAGTAACGATTTTTCCCTTAGGCCTCTGGCTGTTCTCTGCACCCCTACCAGCAGAACCCCTGTGCTGACGAACTATTTCTAGCCCATATTTTAACCTCTAACCACTGGGCTCCAAGGAGCAGCGATTTGGTCTCTGAGGTCATCGTGCCTAGTTGTGTTCAATAAATATGGATTAAAGATGATTTTATCCCCCTGAAAATGTGTCTGCAAGGCCAGCCACCACCGAATACGTCCTGAAAACCTCTGTGGCACCAACAGATTCATGCCGAGAAGAGAAAATGCTCAAAGTAAAATGGGGTGAAGGGGGAAAAATAATGAGATGATAACAAAAAAGTAAGGAAACAAATTTTATGTATATGGGGGGGCAGTAGAGTGGGTAGGGCTATGGGAAAAATGAGAATTAAGTTGTGTCTTATACTGGTACAAATCCCCATTATGGAGTGCAATCATGATGCATATATGTAATGTACCAATAAAGATTAAAAAAAAAAAAAGAAGAGTAACAAAGGGAAGGAGGCAGCAAGTGGAGAAGATGGTTGGAGGGAGAGCAAGGGGGCAGCAGGAGGAAGAGGGCAGCGGCTGCCCCCGTAGGTCAGGACCAGGGTGGACACTGCTGAAACAGAGCCAGAGTGAGGGTTCCTCTGGTCCCTCATCTCAGGGGACCTGATCAGTCCTAGATTATCCAAAGGATGGTACTGATAGCGGGACACTCATGTTATCCACCACCCTCGTCCCCACAGGTCTCCCCGGGTCTCCCACTGCAGCTCAATCCTCCGTGGAAGGGGAAACCATTTTCCGCGTCTAGCCCACTATTGACTAACACTTACATGGCACTGCAGAAAGTGTTCCAAGTCCTTCACGTGTGTTAATTCGTTTTGTCTCCATGACAGTTCCACAGTGTGCTCTGTTTTCATCCTCATTTTACAGACAAGGAAGTGGAGGCTGGGGAGCTTGTCTCAGATTGTACAGCTAGTAAATAGTACTGAAATCATGAGACCGATGATGCAAAGGAAACTTTCAACAAAACAGATCCATTGGTCAGAGTTTCTTGCACAAAGATGATTCACAGATCAGGTGACTCTTCGATCCCAGGAACATTCAGAGAGCTTTGCCTCACTGCAGGGCAGTGAGTATTTATAGACAGGAAAAGCCTGAAGAAAGCAGATATGAGGAGAAAAAATAGATTGGCTTGGATGTTCTAAAGTTACTTTCCCTGTAAAAGTGAAAGCAGAGGAACTTACTCATGCTGGCTAAATTGCTCTGTTTGAGGATGTGGCTACATTCTCTCTCTTCCTTCATTTTTTGAAAGCGGAAATCAACAACTGTTTTGGTTTGGTGAGATGAACTTTGCCTAAGAGACTCCATTTTAACTTGTATTTTGGGGCCCAGTGGAGGAGCTTAGCCCAAGTCAACAGCTACCTAGAAACTACTCTCAGTGTGGGCAGGATGGCTCAGAGCCCACTCTCTGGTCACAGTCTTACTATCTCTGGCACAGGCCTATCTCCTGAGGGATGGCTGATTATGGTTTGTTTGGAATGGCAACACCTCCTGACATTATGTTCTATCTTGTTCTCTCTATAGTCATCCAGACAGCCCAGGTCTGGGGAGCTGGAGGGAAGGAGGGAAGGAAGGGGCAGCAGAGCTTTACAAAGCTGCCTTGTGTAGATCAGCATCCCCCTAAGCCCACCTTCGAGGTACTGTCTCTCAACAAAAGGTACCTCCTCTGAATATGCCAAGGAACCTCTAAGATTGCTTAAGCTTCCCCTTCTGTCTCATTTGTGTTCCCACAGCTTTCTCCTTCAGGCTCCTAAAGCTGTTCATGTCCTTCCTTGCAGGCATGACTGCTTCCCAGCTCAAGTCTTCTCAGCAGTCTCAGGCCACTGCTACAGTGCCCTAACTGTTACACTGACACCTAACCTGGTATTTTTCAAACTCATTAGAACTCAGATGCTTGAGTTCCAATCTGGGTTCAGAATTCTTAGATCTGGGAAGGGGCCTGAGTGTGCTCATTTCTAACAAGTCCTCACATATCACTGGTGGTCACAGGGGTCCTCAAGGGCTACTGATAAGAAACTGACATATTTGAAGAACCACTGTTCTAACTTGTTGTTAAGAAATTCTGCCAACACTCAAGACCATGCCACACACCAGGTACCTGCCAGGAGATTTTTATTGAGAAGTGAGTGGGTCCTATATGGAAACGAGACAGGAAGACCAGAGCAAGAGAAGAAAAGCAGAAGGGAAAGAGATACAGACAGAGATGGAAGGACAAGAGCGAGACAGAGAGAGAGGCAGAAAGCAAGACAGAGGACGGGGGGGCAGTCTTATATAGACCAAGGTTAAGGATCTTACCTCAGTGCTGAGGTAAGGTAGCCTTAGCCTATCAGACGCTATAAAGTTCACATCTTGCAAAAAGCTTAGTTCTGATTGCTTCTAGCTGATGTGGATTCTGAGGAAGGGTAACTCTATGGCTAAAGGTGGAGCTATGGGGAAGGGTGAAGAACCCGGAAGAACTGTACAAGATGGCATATAATATTTATAACACTGCAACTCCTCTAATGCTTGTCCACGAACTTCAAGAAATCATCTATAGCCAGAATACTCCTGTTTTGATCCTGACGGTCACTCCCTGTTTCCTTTAGGACAAAGCCAAAACTGTTTAGCATAGGAAACAGCTTACTCCTCCAGCCTTATCCTGTCTTGCAGCTCAGAGCTGCTCCGAGCTCTGCTTTCACATACCAAGACTTACCCATAATGCTGAAGGTGTAATACATGGCAGATGCTATGACTGTAAGGTTAGAGCTGATGTCCACAGAAGTACTATTAAAATAGACAGCTGAGTTAGTCAGAAATATTATAGGCAGTCAGACAGGCATAGGTCCTCAAAGAAGTCAATACAGAAGATGAGATGTTACACATGTGAGTGAAGTCATATTTGTTGAAGGCCAGGTCTCAAAGTAAATATGGAATGACTACAAATATCTCCTTGAGGAGTAAACAGTAATGATCAATATTCTAAACAGGTATCCCCTGGGGTGGGGGACCTCTCAGGAGAAGTCCTTAGTGTTTTCATGTACACTTGTTTACATGACTTGCTTCCCCATTGGATCAATATTACTTAAGTGACTGTACTTGCAATCTTATTGGTTGACAATAGTTTTGTCCCACCTCATGATTTTTGTACCTACCTTGCAATTTTGCTCTATAACACTTTTCTGAGAAGTGGGCTTCTGGGAAAATCACTTTCTAGTACTTGGCCTGTCCCTCTTAGGCAGGAGCCATCTGTCCTTTAAAAAATATTTCCCACTCTTAATCTTTGCTGTTCCTTAGAATTCGTTCTTTAGTTTTGGGGAACATGAACTCAGTGCATGGGACATCTAACGATTGGGGTTGCATCTGTTTCTCCCATATCATCCCTGGATCACTATGGGAGGCAGACTCTGGACTCTCAAGGATGTAGCCCCAAGTGTCTCCCTCTATGGCCTGGTTACAGATGCTAAATTTCACGTGTGATTTGATGTGTGATTGTTCTTGTCTAAGCTGGACCTGATCCCCACTGTTTTCTGGGCCCTTTACTGTTTGGGTTTGGTTTCTCTACACATTTAGCTGGGGCCATCTGAGATAGATTAAGTGTCAGGTTTGTGGTGGCAGCTTCCTTCAGGGAACTCCTGCTAATGATCTATTGATCCAGTGTGTAATCTTACCATCAGCTTCTCTATAGCCTGTCCCAGGTCCTTCCAAGGGGAAACTCCCTGATAATAGTCCAAGTGATTACTGTCAATGTCCAATGTGTAGTTGGTTTTTTTTTTGTCAAACCAGTGGGCATTGGGAAGGTGAATTGGGAAGCAGGATACACCCTATGTTTGATTCAGAAAGTGCAATTACAGTGTTGTTTCCTGATTTGCTCTTATCTTAAAGTCCAGGTACCCTTAGGACTAGAAAGTTTCCAAAGATGTATGGTTATACTCAGTGATTAGATTTCTCACCCTTTGCCCCCAGCCCTAGCCAAACTATTGTGTAAGTGTTTGGGTTTCCTCTGGGGATCCAGTTCTTTCTTCTATATAATAAGAACTTCTGAGGACATGAACTCTTAGGACTTGTCTCTAAAAGTCCCGAATGCTGTCATTATGGGAATTTTGGCTGTTCCTAATTAACCTTGACCTTGTTCTCTTGGCAGCTTCAGGCTAAGCTTGTGCCTTGAGCTAAAAAAATAAGGGATGTATTACAGCTGGATAAGAGGTAGAGAAGTGGGCTTTTAAGAAAATCTATTTGGACTCAGTAAATATTTGCTGAGCCCCTGTCATTTTTGATGTTAATTCACCTATAAACACCCAGATTCTGCCCAAATCCTGCCTGTCACAGGGGCAACTGGGTAAATAAGTAAATAAATAAAGCAGTTAAAAAGGTAATGAGGCTCTATTGTCTTTATGACCTCCACAACCAATTGCTATTTCTGTTATATTTTAATTGAATTTTTATGTTTGATTTCATTTTTCAGGCCTCTGATTTTCTCTGACCTTACAATTTAAAAAATTTTTCTTTATGTTGGAGATATTTTATAAATTCTCTTATTCAAAAGTCTTAGTAAGACTAAGGAAGAGGACCAGATAGCAGTTCTCAATCCACCCATGTAGACTCATGTTAAGCCTATTAAAAAAGTTGTATGTCAGATTTTGTTCTTGACATAGAGACAGAGCTAAATATTCTTTGCTGATATTACTTATAGTTTTACTCCTGAAGAAATGTTTTGTGGGGTTGGGGATTTAGCTCAGTGGTTCCAGTGCCTGTCTTGCAAGCACAAAGACCCGGATTTGATCCCTGGTAATCACATACAATACTGGGCGTGGAGACTCACGCCCAGCAACAATCAGTACCACGTACCACGGTGCCAGGCATGGTGGCTCATGCCTGTAATCTTAGCATTCAGGAGGCAGAGGCAGGAGGATTGCTGTGATGTGAGTTTGAGGCTGAGCTCAGGGCCAGCCTGAACTACAAAGTGAAACCCTGTCTCAAAAAAAAAAGTGTTTTTATATTTTTAAAAATTTTTTATTTTTTAAAAACAACTGGGACATCACTGCTATGCAAAAACCCTGAAATACTTAATGCACACAACTTGATGAGTTTGTACCTGGTCTTGATAACCATGGCAAAGCACAAAGACAGGACTTCAGTGTCATCCTCCCAAGGAAGCAGCAATCAGATGATGCTCAGTGGATAAGAGGTAAACATGTAGTAGTCATCAGAGAGTGTGATGGTGAGGAGTCCAACCTCTGGAGCTTACTTCCAAATTCATAATTCTCCAGTAGCATTTGCCACACTGCATTTGACAGTACAAAATTATTGTAATTTTTACTCTATGTGTTTCTGTTCTCCTAACAGATCCTGAGGACCAGCTTTCTGTTTCATTCATCTCCCTGTGCTGAGCACCCAGCTCAATGTCTGGCATATAGTTTTGAGTAAGTGGCTGAGTAACAATGCAAAGTAATGATGTAGTGTACATGCTAGTAGAAGAGAGGAGTGGTTTACAAATACTACTCTGGGCAAGTAGAGAACATGTACAATTATTGTAGATAGATAAGTGAATTAGATATTTTGTAGGCAGTTAGACAGGGCCAAACCTCAAGAAACCAAGTAGTCAATATGGTGGACAGTCTAGACACATTCACTGAAGGCCAGCATTGTAAATGGAAATAAACTACCACACTGATGTAGGATAAGTAGCAGCAAAGTATTAATCATCATCTGGGTGGGGACCAAGAGTTTACTCACCTCTTCCAGGAAAGATTCCTGACTGAAAATCCTTATACTTTTATTTTCACATTGAATCCCCATTTAATTAATATTACCTAAGTGACTATACTTATCATAATCTTATTGATTGATCATGGTTTTGTCCTCTGTGATTTCTTACTGGACCAATATCATCCAGGCAACTGTACTTGCATTGTTACTAGATTACTATAAATTTGTTCCACCTTGAACCTGCCTCACCTCTTGGCTTTGTTCCAAGAGATTTGGGTGGGCAACTCACTTTGGGGTCACCCTTCTGTCTCTCTTAGGCAGAAGCTATCTCTCAATAAACTTTTTCTACTCTTAACTTTCTTCAATCCTAGAATTCATTATTTGATTTTAGAGAACACAGACTTGCACTTTGCATATCTAACAGGTGTGGAGTTACATTCCCCCCCCCTTTATAATGAGAGCACACCTAGAAAGAAGAGTAAGTAGATCAGTAGGAGCTCCAGGAAGACTTCTAGGAAGAGGCAGAACTTCCTCCACATCTTGAATGGTATGTTAGCTTTCTTGGTACTGAGACACAATTCCCAACCTCTACAACTTAAAAAAAAGAGGTTTAATTTTTTTTAGGGTTTCAGTCAAGATCAGCTAGGACCAAGACAGAGACATCCTGGCAGAAGCCGCTTTGTTCATGGCAGCTGGGAAATAAAACATGGAGAGTGCCACAAAAGAAGGACAAGAAATCAGACATAGACTTCAAGGCCTCTAAATTCAGAGTCCATGATCATTCACATGCATCACTTTGCCTGTCCATTAAGCCCCAAGGGAGTGCTGTTAGGATTGCTGTCTGTTATTAATTGAGAACATATACTCTAGAAACCTTTTGTTGTTTCACAAACACAGTCACTGAAAACCCTACTCTGCACTTGTTGACATGGAAAAAATCCACTCTATTAATTTGGATAAAGGCTAACCTGCTATATCAGAGACATCTTAAAATGCCATGGCTTCAGAAAATGGAATTACACTCTCAAGTAAATCACTGAGGTGAGAAATGCAGCCTGGTTTACTGACTCAATCTCATGTGATCACTCATGGACCAAGTTCCCTTTCTTTCATTCTATTTTCTCTCACTATCTGCCATTCCTTGGGTTCTTGTCCTCAATGTCACCCTCTGTGATGCAGCTTGTCTGAAGGAAACTGCAGAAACTCCCGGGCAAATGTCTTGGTACAATGCAGAAGTCTCACATGTCCTTGGCATTCCCATCTGGTTGGTCATAACTGGAAGAGGATCTGGGAAACCCTGAGTCTACTCCAGCTTTTCCTCCATTCCTGAGGATGAAATATGAACAGTTGTATGAAGACAAAGCAACTTATAAGCATAACCAGGGAACCATGGCAAATGTCTGATCAGTCCTTTAAGTTTAAAGAAATAAATGTTTCAAATCATCATCAGCTCACAAGGTGGTCAAAGTTCAGATGTCTTGTCTAGTCCAATGTTAAAGGGGGGGGGTTAGTTGTGGACTCTCAGGATCCACCCACAACCTCTTTTTCTTTTCTCCCACAACACCTCTTGTCATTTATCATTCTCTGCCTCTTTCTTTCAAACTTCTCTCCTTTCGCAGCTTCTCACTTTTTACCCATCATTTTCTGCTCCTCCTGATTCCACTACTGAGAAGGCGTATAGGGCTGAGTTAAGGGCTTCACATCCCAAGACTAGAACTGGGGAAAAGGAAGAGAATTTCTTTAAGGTCTGGGTTCAGGACAAAGGATGTAATAAATACCTAACCTCTTTCATTTTCCAGGATCAGCACTTGTTATATATTATTCTTTAAAAGGTTTTGGATTTTTATCTTTCATAAATTACAAAATACTATCTATTCTCTTAAATAGATTTAATTTTTGGAAATACCAGAGAAAAGATTATAGAAAAGCAAGGGAATGATGAAAAGAACTGATGAAAAACAATGGATGAATAAGTCAATAAAATGGAATTTTTTGGCTCACCTCTGATTCCCTGTTGTCCAGAGATACAGGTCAGACATGGTTTCTGCTGTCATGGGGGATATGGTTTGGGGTGAAGAGAGCCATTAAACTGGTCATTCCAGAGTTCTTATGAAAGTACAAGAAGCTATGAAACCTATAATTTGGTGAGCTAGGTTGGCAACAAACTAAACTCTTAAACTAGCTAAACTCTTAAACTGAAGCTTAGGAAAAAATTTTAACAACAAAAAAGAAATAGAAATATGGTGAGTGAGGGGTGTGGAGGATGGGCAGGGGAAAAGAATATTCTAAGGGTATAGAAAATCATTAATAGAACACCACGCAGATCAAGTGTGACCCCTTGCTGGAACCCAGACATAGTTACTGTGGCTGGAGAGTAAGAAAGAAAGGATTGAGGGCAGGGTGATGCCTGAGCTTTGTAATTCTCTCCAAGGAGTTTGAACTTGATTCTGAGGGCAAGGGGAAATGATTGAAGAATTTTAAGTAGACAAGTGATATGAATAGATTTTCACTTTAAAAGAAATCCATCTGGAGTCAGAATGGGGAATAAATTGGTAGAAGGAAGGGGAAGGGGCACAAGAGCTCTACAGTGAGTAATGGCTGTAGAGAGAGGAGAGGTAGGTATTAGATCTATCAAGATGATACTGCAGGGACTGACAAGGACAAAGGAAGAATTTGCTCAAAGAACGTAGTTTAAGGAGAGGTGACATACATCTGAGCACATAGGACCTCAATGCCTCGTCTTTTCTGTCCCTTTCAATAAGAACAAGTCTTCTCATGACAAACAGTAATAGTGGGATGTTCCTTATTATGTGACAGGCTAGAAGGGTTAAATTGCTCAGTGTCCGATAGTGGAGATGGCTGAGCCAGACTCAAAAAGCCCATGTCATTTTCCATGACGGCAGTCTCGGGATGTGGTCTCAGTATGTGTGTTGTCACTGGGGTCCTTTCACTTGTTTAGACTTGGTGTTCTTCGTCTCTCTGTTACAACCAATAGCCCTCTCTTATAGTCTTAGACTCTGGAAATAGAACAAAAGTGATGGGAGAGTCAACCCATCCAGAGAGGGTATAGGACACTCAAAGAAATCAGGAGCTGAGGCGACATAACCAAAGAGGAAGAGGAGAGAAATATGATCCTGAGCTCAGAGAACCAAAATCCTTTTCTGTTTCCACTACCCTGAACCATGTGGCAGAATAGAGAAAACAGGAGTTTGAATACAGTAGTCCTCAATATTTCTTTTGAGCCTCTATTTCTATCTGTAAAATGGGGTTAACAATACTCGTTTTAAGGGTTTGAGGTAAATTAACCATGAACACGTGTGAATGAGCTTATTAAAACTTGATCAGTGGTCACAGCACAGGATCCTCTCATTTTCTTAGTCAAGAAATTGTAAGAGAAATCGAGGAACAAACAATGACAAAAAAGAGGAAGGAAGAGAAGGAGAAAGAGAAAGAATATATTGTTCATTATGTTAAAAGTAGTTTAAAATGTCGGATTCTGGTTAGGAGGTTGGAGAAGACTTATTCAGAAGGTGGTATTTAAGCTGAAAGGATGCAAAAAAGAATTGACTTGTGTTATGTACATGTTCCAACTCTCCACAAAGAATGTAATGATTGTTTAATACAAACATATACTAAAAAAAAATCTAGAAAAAAATTTAAACGTTCACCATGTATTTCAGCAAGGCTTCGTATTTTGGTTGCATTCATTTTAAATTCCCTAGTTGGAAATGCTACAGTAGACTGAATATTTGTGTTCTTCCCTCTTCCAAATTCATATCCTTAAACCCAGATTTCTATTGTGTTGGTATTTGGATGAGAAACTCTCCAGACATTGAATGATCTGAGGCAAAAGAGATAAGACAAAGAGTATGACCAGGCTATGTAGTATCTGTCATGATTTTTAAAAAGATTTTTCTCCTGATCTAAATGGACCTCACAAATATTTGTCTGTTTATTCATTATATACACATAGAAAGTTTCTAGACCAGACTGAAATTTTTTTGATGTTCTTCAGATAATATCGCATAGTAAGAAGACCTCATATTTATCATTTGGCAAAACTATTTAACTGTTGGTCAGCAAATGATTCTTCCAATCTTGCCTTCTTTTATCTGGTCTAACACACTTAAAGTTTAGAAACTAAAATTACCATCCCACACGAGTAATTTAAATTTATTGATTTCAGTCTCTGTAGCCTCCTAAGTCTTTTGAATATTTTAATTTTTCTGAGGTTAGGAATTTCTACATCTGCAGGTTCTACATTCTTGAGTTCAACCAGCCAGAGATTAAAAATATTCAGGGTAAAAACTGCATCTGTACTGAACTGGTACAGACTTTTTCCTTGTTTTCATTTCCTAGGCAACACAGAACATTTGTATAGCATTTGCATTGTATTAGGTATTACAAGTTAACTAGGAATGGCTTAAAGTATAAGGGAGGTTGTGTGTAATAGGTTACATGAAATAGACTTGGGCTTTTTTGAATTTTGGTGTCTGTAGGCATCCTGGAACAAAAGATGAGTAGGCTATTTCCCCCCCCTCTTTTCTGCCATGCCAGGGTTCCTTTTAGGATTACTTGTTAGGTGTCATTTCAAATCCTCAGACTGCAGCTTAATTTATTATAATATAAGCAAATAATAGAATACTTAGTGAAAAAAAATCCAGAATTAGAAACAAAAGAAAGTAGTTTTTAACTGAAAATAAATCTAGATGAGATGGATACAGCTTACTAAAATATGTTGGTATATTGAAAATAAAAATTCAGGATGCAGTACCTGGGAGCAGTTGCCGGGTCACTGTTATTTGGTTGTTTGGTTTTTATCACAGGACTTTTGTTTATGTACACACACATTCCCTAAAGCAGTGCAGTCCCTGCCCTCAAATATCTAAAGATACAGCTATTAATGAGATGATGGGGCTCCAGCTCGGACAGCTTACAACACTATAAAGTTCCTATAATTTCTTCATTTTCTATCAAATTCTCCAACCATATATTAGTAACAACAGTATGCAAACATATACTAATCAGCTCTTTTTCTGCACAGTTCATCACATGTAGCTGACCCATGCTATATTTATTAAATATTGAATTGAAATGAAACTTAGTTGCTTTTAAATCTTCTTAAAGATTTCCATCTTAATTTTGATTGCAATATGTTTACACTTAGCTTCCTATTACTTGTGTGAAAACTTTTATTTTACTAAATTCTCCTATGTTTATTAAAAATAAAGGAAATGTAATAAAAGAGTGGGTTTTGAAAAAAAATTGGAAAGCAGAACTCACTTGGAATATAATCTTCTAGGAACCAGGAACATAATCTTCTGAGGAAACATAAACCTGATTAAAATGAAGAAAGAGAGAGACTCCAGGATTTCAGAAGTACCTCTGTGCTCTCTGAACTCTAATGAAAGACCTTGCTATATTATATTCATATTTATGCACAAAATTTTACTTTACAGTCAAGGCAGTAACTTATGAGAAAAGAACATGGGGGTTGAGGATGTAGCTAGGTGGTAGAGCACTTACCTAATGTGGGAAAGTCCTGGATTCAATCACATTACAAAATTTAAAAGAAACAAAATGTATAAGGTACTACTATGAAACAGTTCAAAATGTTATTTGTTGGGAAATTCTCTCAGGTATATACAAGTCACTTATGGTGTTCATATGTGATGTGTGGACATGCAAGTTTCCCAAAAGTACAAATTTTAGAAGGTGGATCACTATCTGCATTTCACTGGTGTCAATGAAGTCAAGCTCAGAAACTGGAAAGGTAAAATGGACTTTATTTAGGGTCTTGGGAATTGCAATCTGGTAGACGCAGATTTAGATAGCTCTGAGTCAGTGTGTGATAGCAGTGTAAGTTGGAGCTTAGAGGAGAAAATAGTACTGATCCATTACAAGGTGGTAGAAATTCCTCTCTACAAAAGGAACAGAAGCTACATGACTAATAAACGATGAAAAAAAGACCGTATATAGTTAGTCGAAATGTTCATAACCAAAAGTCCACTAGCTTCTTGATAGGCTTCTTGAGTTTCTGGGCCCAGCCCAGTTATCTGGTCCTTCTGGTTGTTCTAAGTGCCTGTGGCTTAAAGAGCACAGCTGATCAAAGTTCCCATTCCCAGGGAGCAACTTGAGATGTGTGTAAGTCCTGGATCTTAGTTACCTTTTTTCTTCCTTTCTTCCTTTCCCTCCTTCCTTTCTTCCTTTCCCTCCTTCCTTCCTTCCTTCCTTCCTTCCTTCCTTCCTTCCTTCCTTCCTTCTTTTCTTTCTTTCTTTCTTTCTTTCTTTCTTTCTTTCTTTCTTTCTTTCTTTCTTTCTCTCTTTCCTTCTGTATCAGGGATCAAACACATGACCTTGCATTTGACAGGCAGGTGCAGCATCTCTGAGCCACATCCTTGGACCTCTGGGTTACTTTTCTTGTTGCTGAGACAACATATCTGATATCTAAAGTTGAAGGAGGAAATGTTTATTTGGCTCACAACTTCTGGAGGTTTCAGTTTGTAGTTGGTTGACTCCAGGGCAGGGTGTCATGGCAGAGGAGTGTTGCAGAAGAGGAATAGTTCATGGCAGATGGCAGGCAGTAAGACAGTAAAAAGCAAGCTATAAGCAATAAGCTTATATTTTCTGTCCCTTTTTCTGTCTCTGATCTTTTGCAGGATATCCCCCCTAAAGACGGGTTATACTTACAGCTGAGGGGCACATTTAATCCTAGCATGGTACCATGAATCAGTCCCATCTGCACAACCTTGGTTCTAGCGCCACACACCCTATATCCAGCCACCTTGGAAAAGCCCTACCTATGACCGAATGAGGCTTTGGGAGACATCTAGATATAAACCATCTCATCCCGCTTCCTCACAGCTTGATTCCATCACTCAAGATTTTCTTAATGTTACTTTCTGCATAATCTTCCCTTTGTTTTTATACTGGCCCAGAAATACCTAATGTAGCCTCCAGACATCTCTGCTCTCTTCCTTGCATCAACCCTTTGTCCTCAGTTACTTTTTTTTTTTAAATTATCTTTATTGGTACATTAAATATACACATCATGATTGCACTCCATAATGGGGATTTGTACCAGTATAAGACACAACTTAATTCTCATTTTTTCCCATAGCCCCACCCACCCTACCACCCCCCCATATATATAAAATTTGTTTCCTTACTTTTTTGTTACAATCTCAACATTGTCCCCTT
>PVIR01029022.1:0-21442 GCA_004026965.1 Petromus typicus | reverse complement strand
GAGCGCGGGCGTCAGGAGGGCAGAGGCTGCGCGAGGCTCCGGAGGCGGCAGGTGGGCGGTGCACGCGGCCTCTTTCGGACCCTGTTCCTCGGGGCTCTGCCTCTCAGGGCAGTGTGTTTCTGGGCGCAGAGAGCGGGCTGTGCGGCGCGGGCCTCGGCCCCGGCCGGGGGAGCGGGCCTAGCCGGGGCGGCCGGGTCAGCTGTCCTCCCCGGGGGTCAGCGAAGACACAGCAGGCCCCCGGGGCAGGACGAGCTGCCCGCCCGGTCGGTGCCCTTGGGGCCCCGCAGGGTGGGGACCCGGCGGCCTCACTGACAAGTCTGGAGTTTTTCCTGGAGATCTGGCCAGCGGGCTGGCGTGGGAGGATTTTTAAGGCATTATTTTCTTTTTAGAAATCAGTTACACGAAAATACTATGGACAGAATATTCCTATTAAAATTTTTGTTTTTATCAACTAAGAAAGCAACAGGCCACCACTTACCAATCCCTTGTAAAGTGTTCTACACACCACTTACATTTATATTCTCTTATAAAGGAATAAGCGCTGATACAGACTAAAGACCCTAAATGGAAGTCCTGTATATTCAAGAGAAGAATAAAATATGCTTCAAATTTATTTCTTAAGAGACAGATTGAATCCTTTGACAAAGTATTTCTTACAGAATTGAAGCTAAAAAAAAAAAAAAAAAAATCACAACAAGCGGTCCTACAGCGCCACCACCTGGCGCGACAGCAGACAGCAGGGAGTTACAGTGCAGAGGCCAAGGCCGGCTTCCCTGCAGAACACCGACTCCCTCGACTCTAGCTACTGTGAAATGTCCATTTTGACAGGAGCCGCATCTTTCTCTTTTTCTGTTTCAGTTTAATTTAAAAAATTTATATTTTTTTAATCTGATAAAACCTTTGAAGGTAAAAAATCTCTTTAAGGTTAACAGTTTTTTTTTTTTTTTTCCTCTAAAACAGTTTTTGTAAGCCTGTAATTTTAGTGTTTGATAGAGTCCTCTCCTTGGCGTTTGGGCTCGTCTTTGACTGCTGGAGCTTTGAGTGTTCTCGAAGCAGGTACCGTTCACGTAAAGCCCTACCACGCAGGCTCAGAACGGCAGTTTTGACCTGCGGGTCAGGTTCTGATTTTGAAGCTCAAACACAATGTGGCGTGCAGTGTTTACTTCTTCGGAATGAAATTTAAAGCCCAGTCCCCTAACTTCCTTTCTGCCTTACGTTGTCGTTTCACACGGTGGTTCGTACTTGCTAAGTGGCAGGCGGGCGGCGCCCACACACAGGCCTCCGCCAAGACTTCAGACCCCCCCAAGGCTTTTACCGTATTTCGCACTGTTGCGCCTCTGACCTTCAGAAGTCCTTGCAGTACACACAGGGGCATCATGAGGACACTATTTTGAGTCTTCTCAGAACAGGAGACTGTGCCGAGGGCTTTGCCCTTGTTAAGACGTTAAATGTTCTGACTCTCGGGAGTGTGCCGTAACAGGCGAGCACAGTTAGACGCGGAGGCGCTGAGTAGCTGGCCTGGGGTCCGGCGGACACACGGCGCCTCGGGCCTCCGCGTCCTTGACGACCTCTCTCAATCCATTGCCTCAGAACACCTGTGCCCTCTCACCTGCACCCTGTCTCGTGATTTGTCCTTGTTTGTACGTAGATGTATCTAACGTCAAGAATGCTACTTCTGGAAAAAAATTAAAGTATTTCAATGATTTCATGGTTAAATAAGATATGCTTTTGAGTGCTAACCTGAGAAGCAAACATAATGAGTGCCTTTTCTCATTTCATGAAAAAGTATGGTACACGTTTTAAACAAGTGACTTTGTACATGACCTTATGGAAATGAATATTTTATCTATTGAGGACTGTTTTTATTTAATCTTATTTTCTATTTTAGATTCTGAATAAACTCTGTAGCTGAGTAAATTATCCACGATCATTTTATTAGAGAGTACTCTGAAGGGTAACAAAGAGAAATATCATTTATATTTTGACTGCATATGGCTAAATGGTTTGGGTTTTTATATCTGTTGACATATTTGGAATTTTCTAAAATACTCTTTGGAAAATTCAGATACTCACTAAATTCACACGCACCAGTTTTTGGACCTGTGGAATATTGATGTCTCATATAACGTTGGGTCCCCAGGCTGCACTGCAATTGATCTCACTTTTCTCATAATTTGCAGCACAAAACATGTTTTCTATTGTTTTAAAGGAACTAGCTGTGTCCTGTAATTTCAGCCAATGTTTTGTGAAGAAAAATTTGAAAAACGGTGACAACCAGCAGTAGAAGAACGAGCTGTTTTGTGTGGTGCGGATGGCATTGGGAAATCTGTTTTGAACAAGATTACGTCGAGGCTGCGAGCTGAGTGAGCGTTCAGAGCCCCAGGCAGTAGGAAGCCAGCTTCCCCACTGATGGCAGTCATAACCGAACTGCTAACATGCTTCATTAAAACAATTCTGATTGGTAACTGGTGCAGAACTTGGCTCTTGTGTTCAATATTTATAATTACTTTTAGATATAGTATCAAAACCTTCTCACTTATTTCCTAGTAAACTTAATAATTAACTAAATGAATTTAAAAGGCAAATATTTGGCACAGCAATTAATATCATTCATATGCTGACAATTCCAACTATAAAACTCTTTGTGTTAATTGGCTCTGATTTTTGTCAGCTTTATTATTATCCATGCATTTTGGCTATTGCTTTGCTGATGAGATAAGGCAGACTGCAAGATTAAAAGTGTTTCTTTTTTCCTTTTTTCTTTCCTCAGCCTCTACAGGACACAGACGAAGATGACTTATTCTTCTGCTGCGTTGCCCAGTAGTTCAAATCCGGCGCTCAGGGAGGGCGGTTGTCACCCCGAAGCACCGCAAGAGGGCGCCAAGGCTGACTGGTTTCCAACCGGAGAACCTCGAGAAAATGAATTTTGGATTGAATTTCGGACTCCAACTGTGGAAGCGCTACACGTTCATGTACATCGATATTGATCAAATGATGTAGAAAACATGCCTACAATCTTGTGAGGTTTTTGGGGATAGAATTGAGTTGTAATTTTGTTACTCTACACGACAGAAGTCTAGTAGGTTATTTAGCCTGAAATATCTGTCCCTGGCTGAGAGTGTTCTGCTTGGTTACTCGACATTTCTTTGCATCTTGAGTAACTTTCCATCTTTTCACCCTAAGTTACTAGTTTTGCTCCTAAAGAATGAAGCTATTTGAAGACAAATGGAGCATGCTGGGAAAATGCACCTCAACTTTGAATCGGTGAGTTCAGGAGGACTCACCCCTTAGATTTTGACCTCACCTTTGTTTTTTAATTGTTGTTCTCCAAACGGAAGCTTATCATTTGTGATCTAGACAATCATCAAGTGGTTTTCTCCCAATGTGCTTCTAATATCATTTGCATTTCTCTTTCATTTACCCTCCCTCCTTCTTCATGTTTAGCTCTTTGGAAAGCCTCTAACTAGACTTTATGTTCTTTGGCAGTCAGATAAGCAGCATATTTATCAAGACAAGCCAATGGAATGCTAGTGGGAGTGGTGTTCCTCCCACAATCCTCCACGTTTCCTCCCACAGTCCTCCATGTTGTCCTGCGTCATCCCCCATCCCCCACCTCATCTTGCCATTAGGTTCATCAGATCCAACAAAGGACTTCACAGTTCTCAGGCAAAACGAAGCCACTAGACAGAAGGCCCTTGTGCTCTGAATCCCCACAAAGAAGACGACCCTGCTTGTCTTGAACTCTATGTGAGTGAAAAACAATCTGCTAAATTAAGCTGCCAAGATTTGCTGTTGGTTCATTTCTTACCGGTACATACCTTCATTTACCTCAGCGGCAGCCTTTCTGTATACTTCCTATACCTTAGAATACCACAGCAAGATTGTGCTTTGTTTAGAACCACTTTGGTACTCTTTGACTTTCGTGTTACACCTACAGCACTCTTTGTGGACTACTCTGTCTTTCTGTGTCTAAATCGAAGCTGCGGGGGATAGTTGGGGAAACTGCAACTGTACAGATCAGAGCACGGTACAGGCACGGCCTCTACCCTCAGCTGAGCCCTCAGAGCTGTACACAAGTCCCACCACGTGGCCACAGGTAGCTCTCTCATTCTTTCTTTTTTCTAAAATCTGCAGCCACTGTCAAAATGATCTGCTTCCTCTGTTTACTGAATTCTATGGCAAACCGAACCCCAGAGAGCTCCCCTTAATCATCCTGCTACTCCACCTAGACACTTGCTTGTACTGACATTCAGCTTTTATCTCTCTGTGAAGTTACAATAAATATAGTAAATACTCTGATTAGTAAATATAGTGAATTCTCCGATTCAAGACTGAGAGCAATATTGTGTTCGAATACACCACTTCTTACTGGATTTTCAGTTGTTACCTCGTTACTGTTTTTTTTTTTTTCTGATTTGCATTTAAAAATGCTCAGGTCTCTTCTAACCTTTGAAACAAATAACCTACCAAGCAGCATCCACGTTCCTCGGACCCTGTTTCCTTCTGTACGGAAAGTGCGGGTCCTCTTCTCTCCTTCCTTCAGGACCACGTTCCCGGGAGGATGGTGAGTACATCTTTTATCCGCTGCAGTCTCCCTGGATCTCCGCTATTCTGAGCATTCTTCTCGCCAAGGTCCGAGGACCTGCATGCTGTTAATTTTAGCTGGGAGCTTTGTGCTCTCAGAGGTGCTTCACAATAGTGGCACTCCTTGCTGAGTACTCCCTCATCTTGATTTGAGTCCTCTCACACCTAGGGTTTTCTTTCTACTGATCTTTTAACTAGTCATTTTTTTTTTTTTTTTTTTTGAGACAGGGTCTCACTGTGTAATGCAGACTTGACGACTCTACTGCCACAACCACCTGCGGGCTGGAATTACATGCCGGAACCACCAAACCTAGTTAGTAGATTTTTTTTAAAAACACACTCTTCTGTCCTTTGATGAAATGTTGAGTTGTCTCAGCGCTCTAAAGCAGAGCTTATTTTCTGTTAAATGGCGCTATACTCTCCGCGGCTTATTTTATCTCCCATATGACTTTGCCGGCCCTAGACTCTTTCCAGGTCCTTCCTTCCTGGTTGCTGCTGGTGGGGACCAGAACTCCGGCCTGGAGCTGGATTTGCACACACGTTCTGCTTCTCTTGGGGCTTCCCTGACCCCCACACTTCTCCCAGCATGACCAGAATCATTCTTTTTTTTTTTTTTTTAAGGTTTTTGGAGACAGGGTCTCGCTTTGTGGTTTAGGCTGGCCCTGAGCTCAGCCTCAAACTCACATTACAGCAATCCTCCTGCCTCTGCCTCCCGAGTGCTGGGATGACAGGCGTGAGCCACCACGCCCGGCACTGTGGTATGTGGTACTGGTTGCTGCTGGGTGTGGGTCTCCACGCCCAGTATTGTTATGTGGTTACCAGGGAATCGAACCCGGGTCCTTGCGCCTGCGAGACAGGCGCCGGAACCACTGAGCTAACTCTCCGGCCCCGGAATCATTCTTTAACGTAGGAATGTGATGATATCACAGCACTACCACTAATTCCTCAGCAGCTGGAAATGCCTGGAGTATAATTCCTTCAAAATGCAATTTTTAAAAAGTTTTGGGGACGAGGTCTCTCTGTGGGGTGCAGCCTGGCTTTGAACCCACTATGTAGCCCAGGCTGGCCTGGACCTCACAGTGATCCTCCTGCCTCAGTCTCCCAAGTGCTGCGATTGTAGGTGCTGCTCCCACTACTCTTTTTTCTCCCTTAGTACTTTCCTTTTGATCTAGACTCCACCACCACCCAGCTTCTTCAGTCCCAGGGATGAATTTCATGCTCTCTTCAAGTCTTTGTGCATTCTTGTCTCTTGGTCTGAACAAACTCTATTTCCTTTTTCTGGCCAAACTTTAGTAACCCTCAGGTCTCCTTGCAAATCTTGTCCTCTAGAGAGCTCTTTTTAGCCCCATTCTGAGTTGATAATCACCTTTCACTACCATTAGGATTCTACTTAACACAGTCTATTGCCATGGCCTGCTAAATGTCTGTCTCCCCCAGTAGACTGTAAACACCATAATATTTCTAATCTTCACAGCTGTTTAGACATGGAATGCATTGTATAAGAGCTGAAATGCAAATGTTTGGCTTTGATTTTTATAGTTTCGTCATCTTCTGTCCTCATGGGCCATATGTTCCAGCCAAACTATTTAATCTTTCTCAAATATACTGTGTACTTTCTGTCTTCTGAGACTTGGTTTCTATCATTTCCCTTGCCTGAAAAAGTCTCTTACTCTTTACATGTGGAAATTATATTTAGTTTTTAAGGCTCAGTTCCAGGACTGTTTTCTCCACAAATATATTTTTTATCATTTCAGTCAGAAAAATATCTTCCCCTTCTTCAAATTTTCGAAGTACTCTGGCCCATGTGAAGTGCTTATGATATATCATTTCAAACGGTAGCTACAGCTGCATTGCAACAAAGGGTGTCTAGAGGAGTGTCATTTTCTCCCTGTGTAAATTCCTCGGAACATATTGTTTTGCTTTCTTTCATGAAGCACATCAAACTTTGCTGTATGTTGTAGTTAGGTGTCTACATGACATCTTTCTGTAACAGCTTTGGAAGTTTTGCTTATGCATGTCAGGAATGCTTAGAGTGTTTGTGTATATATGTTTGTGTGTATAAAAATTAACTCTCAAAATATAAAATCTTGGAATCTCTTAATGAAACAATTCTTGCTCCTTATCTTCTGTCTGTGTAAGGCCTGCACATTTCAGTTGACGGATGTTATTTTCTGCTTCCTCCCTTTCCATTAGTCTACTTTCCACGTCCTGTTCTCACATAGCTTTTGCAACCCATATACACGTCTCCCACTGTCAGAATCCTGCCTCCTTAGCACAGTGCTGCTTCTTGGGATGGTTGCCTTGTGCTTCCTGCCAGAAGCATGTGGGTGTGGTCTCAGCTACCGTGTTTCATTAGTTAGAGGGCCCTAGAAATAGCACAGATAAAGTTCAGCTGTGGAGCAGCATCACTGAGAAAGTCTCTGACAGTGTGTCCAGGAAGAGCAGGGAAGAGGGGGGGCTGGGACCGTCACCCGGGAAGCCTGCTGCTGTGGCTTCAGGTGAGGGCAACGTGCACTTCTGCTCAGCTGGAGCAGGAGGGCTGGGAAGGATCTGGACAGAGAGCTATCACGAAAGTGGGCTCTGCAGGGGCGTGTTTTCCTAAGGAACACGAGAAGAGCCGCTGAGACGGCTGGGAGAGGGAGGGTCAGGCCCCTTGGAGGCATCTCAGCAGCCTGTGGCGTGGATGAGGGTCTGGCAGGTATTTCTCGGAGTCCTTTCACTTCTTCTAAACTGCTGTAGCACATGTATCGCTTCTAATCATTTTATGAACTTGTTTATTACTCACAGTATCTGTATCAAAAACATTCTTAGCTATCGAAGAGCAGCTGACTTTGTCAGTCTGCTTAGTCCACAGAGCCTCCCGCAGAGCGAGGACCACAGAGGTCTTTTCCTCCCACCTCTCTCTGGGCCAAGAGCAGCCTATGGAGGTAGAAAGTGCATGACTTTTTGAGTAAAAGAGGTGAGAGGGGTGTGGGTTTCTTTCCTGTTTTGACCTCTTACTAGTTACACTTTTGAGGGGTTTTAAGAGGCAGTAAAGACCAATGGGTGACACAGTGGGACTTATTCCAGGATTGTAGGTGTTCACCAACTCAGCAGACTAATGTCCAATTCCAGGGCCAGAACTGAGGAAGGGCTCCAGTTTGATACATCTCATCGAAGGGCAGGTTGTTCTAGTAACATAGCATGTGAACTTACAGCAGAGCAAGGGCAGGCAGTTTTCCAACTAAGCTTTCAGAGAAGACAAGGCCTTGTGAATCTTGTGAGAACTAGATAACGTAAACTTTGTTCACAGGACAGAATTGCCAATTTTATCTGTACCAGAGCAAGAAATTACAACTGTGGGTGAGGGGAATGTTTAATCGGAATGAGAAGACTGTCCCAGGCTGGGAAAAACTTCTTTCCTGTATGTCCTACTTTAATAGCCTTGGTCATATTACTTTCCATATTCTCAGTTTTGATTGTTTTAATCGATTCAGTTAGGATTCCAGTCATAGGCTTGCAGATTCATTAAGAAAATCAAGTGCCTCCCACTTTCCTGGATTTGGCACAGTGCCTCATGAATGCTGTATTTAGGAGAATGGAAGAGTTAGCCTGAAACAGCACTCAGGGAAATGAGAGCTAGCCACTTCCTTTTTCAGATGAGACTAGGTTACATTTCCCTGCATGTGAAATACTTCTAGTTGAGGTTCTATGCCATGTACTTCATTAATTACAACTCAGAAGGTCAGCCCCATACACACTGCTGAAAAGTTCTGACATTGTCCAGGCACTCGATGCAACATGGATGCACAATTCATGCACTATTTTCTTTTATAGGAAAGAGATAAAAAGGTGTGTGTGTTTGTGTGTGTATCACATTCAC
Source organism: Petromus typicus (assembly GCA_004026965.1). Taxonomy (NCBI): domain Eukaryota; kingdom Metazoa; phylum Chordata; class Mammalia; order Rodentia; family Petromuridae; genus Petromus; species Petromus typicus. The sequence goes on along the minus strand of PVIR01029022.1, from coordinate 12,996 downwards.
AGTTTAAATGTTAAAAACAGAGTTACAGAGCAAGAATTAACTGTAAGGAATTATATTATCAAACAATTTGAAAGTGAGTTTAGCAGTAGTTACCTTAAGTTCATAAAGACACATACTGTCCAATTGTTGTTTTACGTGGGATCTGTGGCGTTTTGCTTAGAGCTGGGCAGACATCTCTGCCTTCGAGAGGGCACTAGGAGGTCTACGGTGCTGAGAGGCACAACTGGGACAGAAGGCTGAGAGTCAGACCCACGCGGGCCTCTGGATGGCCCCGCTGATGAGCGAGCAGCCCCTGAGCTCTCAGCTGCGGCCCTGGATGAGCATTCAGGCCTCCTTCTTAGTGGGTCGTTTCACTGTGTTGGACTCGCAGGGAGAAAGAGCCTCAGAACTAAAAGAGCACAGTTCTGGAGCAGCATGCATGGCTAGTTTTGCAGGCATGTGATTTTGATTTGATTTGCAGTGCCAAGTAGGCTGGGCTGGGCAAGCCCGTGTTTGTACTATTTAGTGTGAGTTTAGTTTGTTCACTCCCTGAGAAAGGGATGTATTCGGAAACATCTCGTCTACTCAGATGTGTCTGTTCCATGCTCTGAGCTCCATGCAAAGGGATCCTTCAGCTCTGTCTTTTCTCATGCACAGGGACGACCCTGGGTCTGTTACTGTGCCTGAGTAAATCGGAGCTTTTGTCATCTTCACTATATGAATAATAAGTTGGGTTGCCATGTTGGTCCTGGGTCCTGTGATAGAAATCATCACGGGAAGTTGAATGTATGAAGAAACTGAAGCAGAGCTGCTTCTGTGGAAACCCTGGTGGGGCTGTGCCTCTACCCAACACAAGATCGCCCCCATAAGTCCCGAGGGAGACGCTTGGGAGTTTGGGGACACAGTCTAAAAGTAGCATACTCTGCTTGGTGCTCTGAGTTTCCCATACCCTATGAGGAATGCATCATTCCTAATGAAAGAAATTACATGCACAGCTTTTGATTCTACACTTGTTTCTTTCTGAACGGCCTCAACTGAAGGAAAAACTAACAAACCAGATAGTCTGACTTTAACACTTTTTACTCAATAAAGTTACTTTCATCTTTTTAGCACCAGAGTTTTAGAAATCAGTCATTGTCACTGTTTTTCCCTCCTACACAATGTTTTCATTCATCTTCAAGTCCCCACGATCCTTCTTTTCTGATGTCTCCACTGTCCGTCTCTTCTTTCTTTTTTAGAATAAGAAGCTCAGCTCAACCCTGAGCTGAAGCATCAGCCTGTTTGACTAATTCCCACCAATTCCACCTTTGTAAAATGCTCTTGTAAGAACACTTCTCACCTTTGGTCACAAGTCTTCACTGCTCCCCACAGCAGAGGGGGCCGTTCCCATCCCGCCGGACGGGAGTGAGGCCCGGCCCAGCCTTCCTCTGACTGAAATCCAAGCAGCAGGAGTGGTCGCCCCACATCTGGTTTCGACTCCCACATGCTGGAAGAGGAGAGGCCGACACCCCTGCAGGCCTCTGGTGGCTCTTCCCGCCTCCGTCCCACCACTGTGTACAGCTCACGCCTGCCCAGACCCTGTGCTGCCTGTTCCGAGAGGAACATTGTGACAGCAATGTCATCAACTCCCTCAGCACTTTTGAGGCTTCCATTAAATCTCAAATACCAGTGACTTTGCCAATCATCATGATTATTTGTCTTCAGTACTGGGAATGGAGCCCAGGGCCTATGCACCGAGCTCCACACCTAGATGCCTTCTTGCTTTCTTTCTTTTTCTTTCTTTCTTTCTTTCTTTCTTTCTTTCTTTCTTTCTTTCTTTCTTTCTTTCTTTCTTTCTTTCTTTCTTTCTTCTTTCTCTCTCTCTTTCTTTCTTTCTTCTTTCTTTCTTTGTCTCTCTCTCTCTCTCTCTTTCTTTCTTCTGTCTTAAATTATAAAGTTTTTGAGATGTGGCCCTGCTAAGTGACTAAGTTGCCCAGGCAGAACTGAAACTTGCAATCCTCTTGCCTCAGCTTCTCAGAGAGCTGGAATTACAGGTGTGACCATCCTGCCCAGCTCCTGACCACCTTTCTTCAAATAGCAAATCCCCACTCTCTCTTGGCCCTTCTCTGTCCTTCTCTTTTGCTTTGTTTTCCTCTATAGCATTTATCTTCCAATAAATTAGCACTTTACTCATTTGTCTTGCTCACTGTCTCTCCCAGGTAACAGCTGCGACTACCTTGTGGGAAGCAGGTACTCAGTAGGCAGAAGAGTACATATCCTCATGAACACAGGTGACGGGGCCAGTGGTGAATGGCCTCTGTCCACTCGTGCTGGGCCGCTCGACTTTCCCCAGTGGCACTGGCTTCACCTTTCGTGGGGGCTGCCCTGTCCGGAACCACCTGCCGCCTGCTCCTTGACACTCTGCCTGTGGCCCTGCATCCTCCGGCACAGATGCACCTCTGGCCTCCCTGTGCTCGTGGTTGTGCTGTTTCCGCTTAGCCCAAGCCCTGAGGTTATAGTTTTTTCCTCCTTTATTAGATATTTTTTCTATTGCACTAATTTGATAATTAGTACATATCCCGAATAACAGAATGCATATTCACGTCTGCTGATGTTGTTTATAGTGTAGGTTTTCCTTTAACTTATGAAATGCTTAGTTTTTGTGTCTCTGATTCTGGGAAGGTCTCTGAGGAGAAGGCAGACACAAGAACTGGGTTGGGCCCAATTCTGGCTCAGGCCCAAGGCCCAAGAGGCCGAGGCCTATGCCCGCAGTAGGCCAGCCGAGGGCTGCTGGGTACCGAAGGGCAGCCCTGCCTCGCGGCCTCGCTCTTAGTAGTTGCTCAGAAAGTATTTGCTGGTGCACGGATGGGTTTCTCGAGGTATATTTGGTCCTCATTTTCTCGCAGCTTTCCTGAAGTGCACATGTCCATTACTCAGATTTGTAAAAAGAAAAGAGACTCAAAGATCTTTATTGTGGAGGAAGAATTAAAATGTCGTTACGTGACAATGAACATGCAGCACTTAATTTAGCATACGGGCTGCTGCACACAGCCAGCGCTCTGGAGTGGTAGTGCAAGGAGGGTTTTTAGCATGTGTTGTTGATTTATGACTAAATCTGTGTAGCATGATATTTCCATGGAAAAGTCTGAGTGAGCAATATGTACAATTTAAAATGCTCGTCATGCAGAATGGATCCCGGAAGTCCCAATTATGTGGACATCTTGTTGTGTTGCTTAATTTTTTTTTTTTTTTTTTTTGAGATAGGCTCTCGCTTTTTATAGTTCGGGCTGGTCCTGAGACCCTTGAACTCACAGCAATCCTCCTGCCTCTGCCTCCCAAGTGCTGGGATTACAGGCGTGAGCCACCACGCCCGGCACTGTGGTATGTGGTATGTGGTATGTGGTATGTGGTTCTGATTGCTGGTGGGCATGAGCCCCTTGCCCAGACTGTGGTATCTGGTTAATGGGGATCAAACTCGGGACCTTGCACTTGCAAGGCAGGCTCCAGAACCATTGAGCTAAATACCTCATTCTTTATTTTTAAAAAAAAATTTAACTTGTAGTGTGTTAATTTGGAAAGAAGTATTGTATTCACTAAAAACATGATGTGTGAAAGGTTCTGTGTTGGGTTTTCACACTGGTTCCATCAGGTAGATAGATGACTGCTGTAATTCACCAAACACCTCACCTTCAACAGTATCTAGAAAGAGACTTGAACATTTGACCCTGTATTTCTACCATGAGAAATCAGGTGAGATACATCAAATATATGCTCCCTTTATTTTCAGTTTAATTTTTATGACTTTTTAATTCCTAACAAGAAAATCTTTTAGCCAGTGCTTGTGATTGGATATTAACAGAAGATCAGTGTTCAGCAAAGCCAACATTAATGTGGGAGTGGAGGTGAGTATTAGCTCTATTATTCTAGTGTGAGAGGTACCCTGGGCTCATGGAAGCAGCTGGGATCTTGAAAGTGCTGTGCAACTTACATTTTTGAAAACTGACTTTTATTTTATTACCGAAGAACTTTAAGAGCTATTCTTAAAGCCTTCTTACTGTGAATTGTCTGTGTAGTGGGCAGGCAAACTAATTTGTTTGCTTTTTAATCTCAGGAAGCTGTGTATTATCTTTGCTTGAGTGTGTCTACATGGATTTAAAAGTATTGATGTTTCATTTCTCAAAAATTACCAATAGCCACTAAAGTAGTTATGATGTTTTTCAGTAGCACCAGTTGCAAAATAAAAGGTAAAAACTTTAAGGATTAAAGTTTGTGTTCTCAACTTTCAACTCTTGTGATAGGCAAAATATGTCTTACGAGCAGCATTTTTCATCTGCCACTGTCTCTCTTTTCTTTTGTAGCATAAGTTTCTCCTTATTCAGTGGTTGTTAGGTGAAAGCATAGATTACTTTTCAGTTAAAGATAATTAATGCTGAATTAAGAATTTTGTGTATTTTTGATCATTTCACAGATAGTTTGAGGCCTTTGGATAGTCCTGGTGATTCTGGAGTGCAGAGCTGTTGGGCCCCTTTAAAAGGCAGCGAGGTTCTGTTCCCTGAAATGCCTCAGACAACCACGCTGACAGCACAGGTCACTGAGGGGCCTAAACAGCACCGTGAGCTCTGAGGAAAGTGAGGAAGTAATGCAAACTGCACTGAGGAAGGTGAGGAAGTAATGCAAAATTATACAAGAGATGCCACTTGGTCCTCAATCTTATGTACTACTGGGATGGAAACTTCAGATGGGAAAATTATTTCCTAAATCTGTACAATTTTTTGCCTTGTCATCAATATTACGTGCTAACAAAGCAAAGGCATGCTATCTGAAAACTCAGAATTTGGAAATTCAGGCAGGGAAGTGAAAGATGGCTCGATTGTCCTGCTTCTGCTCAAAAGGTAGCCCCAGCAGTCTGGGGACATTCTGGGCATGAGCCCGTGTCACCAGGAGGCTCATGGAACACTCTGTGCGCCGGGCTCATGGGCTGCATTGTATCCTGTGTCTTGGGCGGCAGAAAAGATGGCCGGGATGGTTAGTTGCAACGTGGGAAAGAGCCTGAGGAAGACTTATCCCTCAGAAACACATTGTTTGACTAACTTTAACACTGATTGTGGTGACTGATTAGAACTGCAGGGGTAGAAAAGGAGTGACTTCAGTCCTAGTCCTGTGCTGTGGACACTGGAGGACAGGAGCCAGTCTCTGGTACACAGGGGCTGATAGGGTTGGGTAGGAGTTTGTCTGTGGCTTATGAGAATTTTCACATATATTCATGGTTTGGCTCTCTGGTGAATCCCCAAGTCTTCTTTGCTGAGGTGAGGTAGACCAGGAAGAAGACATATTGGCTGTCAGGACCCACGAGGCTGTGTTGCTCTAGAAAATGGGACTGTCCAAACTCCAGAGGACTGTCCTGCTTGGAGGTGCCTCATTCCGCCACCTTGGAAAAGCTGAAAGGTCAGATCTGTCCTTTGTGCCGAGATGGGGCCAGGTGGGGTGAGGGGTAGAGGACACGCAGCCCATGGTGGAGGGCACCCCGGAGTGCACCTGGCAGCTTGTGTGGGCACCAGGCTCCTTCACACTAGTGGAATGGAGGGTCAGTCCTCGAATCTCACCTGGTGACAGCCCTGGATTGTGATTTCAGTCTTTGTACGTCATTCCCACCCAGGGGAGCTCAGATATCTCGTAAGAAGGAACTGCTCATCACTGAGCAGATGTCTTGTAAAACGTGCTGCTAATGATGGCCGTGACGGTCAGCCGTTTCTTCATATTGGCCATGAGTGTGAGCTGTAGTATGTGTTTTTAGAATTAAAAGATACTCTAGAGGAAAGTCAAATTTTAATGAGTCCATTGCATTTTATCAATCATCATGAGATTTATATTTAAGGATAAAACTCGTATTTATCAGCACATAGAACTTTTAGATCTGTCTTAGTGATTCTCATAATTTGGGACACTTCTGAATTCTGAATGAGTTTCACCAGAAACTTCTGATTAAGATAGTAATATTCTGTTGTTCTGTTGTGTGGTTTAGGGTGTATGTAGGGTAAATGGATCTCCTCATCTTTTCAGAATATGTTTTTTAGCAAAATAGCATTCAGCATAGTTTTTTTTTTTTTTTAAGAGATTGATCTGGGCAACAGGGAATCCCAAACTAAAGAAACTGAAAAATAACAAGAAAGCAACAGATTGCCCGGGGATGATTACGTACAGTAAAGGAGGTTTATGCTGTTGCAGGTACGGATGATTAATCCAAAAGCTGTTCATGAGTTCTAGTGTGGTAAAGACACAATCGGATACAGAATGGAGTCAACTGAGTAAAAGAAAGTGGTCTGGCGTGAGGAATTAACAGGGCAGGTCCACGCAGTGTGTATCAGGCCAGAGCAGCCTGTCTTAGAGGCAGAATCCGCCTGAGTTCTGTCCTCGCTGGGAACCTGGGCCAGTCCCACGAGGAGCTGGCTTTCTGTCTGTGGAAGGAGCAGGAGAAGGACAGACTGCATGTGCCTAAGAAGCTCCTGGAAGTCTGTGGCCGACAAGGTGAGAAGAGCTGACAGCAGTGTGGTCCGAGTCGCCCTACAGTTAGTTCACGTGGAGCCACGTGGCTGTGGCTGAAGCCAGAGAGCTTTGGTTTTAGTCTTAGGTGTCAAGTCTTAGGTTGTCAAACATTTGGGACAATCCCAAATATATGTTACAAGTCTTCATGCTGCTATTACTGTAACAGACATGTTGCTTTTGTGAAACTGGATATATTCCCCCCCACCCCGCCCAAAGTGCTCAGAGACATCCGAGACCTATTTCGTTGGTTCAAAATAATCTCGAACAATAGAAAGGAAGCCTTTCAATGGTTTAGGGTGTCAGTATGGGCTTTACAAAATCGTTCATTTTTGCACCCTTGTCTTAGCAAAACTTAATGTGTTTTGTGCTTCAGTTAACTCAAGACAGAAGTTTAGAAAAGTTTGGATCAATCAGTGAGAGTAACATTTTCAAATCTTAAGAGTTAAGACTTCAATAGTATGAGAGCAAGTTTAGAAAACATTTTTATTAGACAAATTATGTAGACAAATTATACACAGAAAGCTCTGCCACTCATAACTGAGGCCTCCAAAAATGTTTTGTGTATCTGTATAATAGGCAATACATCAAAATAAGCCTATTTTCATTATTATACATGGTTAACAGTTTGTCGAGAGCTAAAATCACTGCGACAGCTGGTATGTCCCTATATAGCTCATTGTAAAGATTTTTTTCTGTTTTGTTTTAAAATCAGAGTTGTGAATGAGATCATGAATGTTACAAGGGGAAACAAGTAGTGCATGCACTTAGATACTTGTTACCCTGGAAACAAAATGGTTTTTGCACGATAAGAAATTTTTCTGCCTTACACAGTAGACAATATTTGAAGATTCAGTACAAAAACAGTGACAGTACAAGATGCTCCCCAGAACAGAATTAGCATCAAAATATAATATACCTTAAGAATATACCTCTTAATTTCTCCTAAAGCAAACCCCATAGGTTGATTCCTATATCGATCCTAGCCATGGAATGAATTAGATTAAAATAAGTGTACGGCTGCGTCAGACACGGGATGAGTTCTTGCTTCCTACCCACCACACTGGAATCGAAGGGTTACAAACGAAGTTCATCCTACAACTCTAACAGATAAGAACAGTACTGTAAAAGGCCTGTGCGCAGAGGCGCTGTCTTTGCGGTCATTCTTCTATACACTTGGCACTCATGGGAAGTACAGGTCTCCTCCGGCAGCACAGGCCCAGAGGCTGCAGCGAGAGCCTCTGGTGCCTTTTCTCCAGGATGGCACATGACATCCACCCAACCTCAGGGCTCCCCCTGCACCCCACTGCTGTGGGCTCACCGACAGGCCCACTGCCTCGGAAGAGGACTTTTAGCCGGCGATGAGCTACCATTAAACTCTTGTAAAGCTCCATGTGCTGTAGTGGAGATGGCTCGGCTAATAGCATTTTCCATTTAGATAATTAATTGAAAGTAAAATTATCAAGGTTAGCTTTATACACGGCTGAGTAACAAATGCGAAACCTCCTTAGACGAGTCACATCTGGGAACAAATATTAAGTCGCCCTGGATGTTTTAATAACAAAAGTATAAAATATTCTCTGTTGGCAAATGATGTGCATCAGAATAACATTAAAGCAACTTGCCTTTTCTAACTGAAAAGACCTCTGGCGCTGTACATAGCTCCTGTATACAATACTTTTTTTTTCTGTAACTAAAGCTTTATTAAATGAATTGCAATAGCAATGGCTGCCTTTATATATATATACACATCATATAGGTGCATATATATGTATATATATGAGATACTAAGTTATTTAACATAATAGAGGCTTCCGCCATATGATAAAGTTTACTGTACATAAGAAAAAGCTTTTAATACTGTACAGTCACATAAAGGTTGTATGCACTGTTGCAGTGCGAGAGTAGGTCTAACTGTAGTCTTGACTGGCATAGTAATGGCTTTTTTGTAATCCTAGAAAAATTGCATTCCCATCGTGTGTAGCCCGAATGGTCTTCGAATTGTCTTCCGGACACTGCAGGGCTGCCTGTGGTCCGCGGTGACGGACGCTCAGCGGCAGTGGAGCATTTTATGGATTCGGCAGAAGAAGGTAAAAAGACTGAAGTTATTGCAATTATATTTTTAAAAATAAAGAAACATTACGTAAGAGGCCTTGACGTCAAATGAATCCTGCATGTACTCCTAGTGGACTCAGTGCATATCTCCTCTACTCGAAGTACAGTATTTGGAAAGCAGCCTAATAGGACCCTAGTAGACTATATTCTGGGGGACCAGGCTGAGTCAAGAGGTGGATGGAGGGGGTCTGTGACCGGGGAGAGAAAAAAGAAAGGACAGCGGAGAGAGAGGAGGGAGATGGTGGGAAGAAAGAACTAGAATTGTTACTAATGATCCTGATTTTAAAAAAGTTACATCCATGTTAGTCCCACAAGATTACAGCGCTCCTGGCCGAGGGAGTCCTCAGAAGAGGCAGTGAGGAGACGGCCGCTCATATGGAGGTGCCTCGGTCAGGGTCGTTCCCCAGGCTGAGCCCCAGGGTGGGAGTCGGCTGATAAGGAATAGATGACATTGTTTTTATTGGACTCCTGAAAAAGCCTCCGTTGGGGGCCCTGTGCCTAAAGGGGCCCGTCCGGTGCTCAGGCACGTTGCCAAAAGCGAAGCCAGAGGCAGCCTTAGCGGACAGGGTGCGGCTCAGAGTCTGGATCTGCTCTGGGATAAAGGTGGTGGTGGTGATGTGGGTATTCCTGAAGTCACTGATCTGCTCCAGGGCTTGGCGTGTGGGCAAAGTGTCTATGTCCAGAGGGGTCAAGTCAATTGACGACGTGGAAAACTGTTTATGGGGGCTGTCGTCATCTGTGCACAAGCTATTTACACGTCTATGGAGGTGCTCCAGGTCAATTTCCTTGTCATCCTGGAGGTGAAAAAAAGAAAATAAGGTTCTTATCAGTACTAGCTTCCATGGAAGAAAAAAAAGTAGTTCAGCAAGCATGTAATTAACTGAACTTTGGGGTCTGTTCATTTAACAAATATTTACTGAGCACCTAGTATGAGCCAGGCACTGTACTAGCTTCTGGGAATCCTGGTGTGATTCAGAGACACAGTTCCTATCACAGCTGTTCCCATGCAGCGAAAGGGCTACAGCGGGAGAATGTCCCACGCAGCAGCGGTAGGAGTGTGGCCACCTTCCTACAGAGGACCGGCCCGAGGGGAACGTACGAGCAGAGCCTGTGATTTTAACAACCCCACCCAAGCCATCCACGTTTCCTCTTTTTGCAAGTTGTTCCTGTCTAGCCCCTCATCTGAACCCTCTCTCTTTCCAGTCCTAGAGGACGGGGACTTGTCCCACTGTTTCACACTAACACGTCAGTGCCCATTAGCGTGTTGCTTCTTGTGGGCTACAGAGATAGGTGAGAGTTCATTTGTTAGAGACAGTCAGCATGAGAGAACTGATTTCTAACTGAGAAATTTCATTTGCATCAGGAGTCTCGCATCCGAGTCAGGCAATACTGTGAGGGCCGCGGGACACGCGGGGCGTCCAGTCAGAACGCAGGAGGGTGGCTTTACCTCAGGACCAGGTTTATGCTCATGGCTCTAACCCTAAGACACTTTAAGCTATGCTACTGATGATTTTTATAAGACCACTTAATAAACAAAAGGGAAATAAACCTCATGAAACCTATTCATAAATCCCATGAGATTTCTCTAAAAGTATCAAAACCTAATACCTGAAAAATTAGAATAGGCAAGAAGCAAAGGTGTCCTTGTTATCTGTCTTATTTATAACCAAGCTCAGTGAATTAGACGATTAAAAATACCTATTACTCAGAAGAGGAGAGGATGTTTTTCATAGGCTCTGGATTAGCTGTCCTGAGTTTAGACTGAGGTATATATATTCTTCATTATGTTCTTAGAGGGCTTCTCAGTGAAAAATATTTTGATGTGCATCACTGTTTTTCCTTCTCCTTTCTCATTTTGAAATCCAATAAAAATATCCATTAATGCAGTATTATCACTAAGACCTCAGGGGGTTGAGACGTATAATATTATGGTTCCCATGGCAACTATAATGTAGTCGTCCATCAACAGATATAAAAACACAAAATTTAACATCATATATAGTAATTCAACATATGGGGAGCTCGGGGAGTCTTTAATTTCCAGATTTTTGAGAATACAAAGTCTTAGCTATAACGCTGCATTAATGGGGTCTTTTGTACTGCATCAACATGAAAGCAATACCAGAAGCTTAGACAACAAAGAAAACACTACAATAAAACTCAGTTAATTTTTAGTTCACCCTCTACTTATATAGAATGCATGATCATTCACACAAGGTAGTAAACTACATTTATCTTTGCTAACCCACATTTTTCTTAGAAATGGTGCTGATCAATTTTGCATATAAGGTGCCAAGAAAGAATCCTTACGCTGCTTCAGAGAACAATCTGCCTGAAAGAATACATTAATGTGTAAAATTCCATATGCAAATTCAAAGTCATTTTTATTGTGCACTAAAGCAGAACCTCTCAGGATCTGCCCTAGGCGGCGTGAGCCAAGTTCTACTTACACAAAGTTTAGTACTTGCTTTGAAACTATCCCTCAAATCAAGTCACTTAAGAAATTTGGTTGTTTTTTTAAATTCAACTTCTGAAGCTCTAGTGAATCCAACTTCATCATTTAAAAATTTTCACCCAGTGGAAATAAGATAAATGAATCAAGTAGTTTATTTTCACCTCATATTTTCTCAGATAATTTATCAAGCACATAATTTAGGACGAAAGCAGGACACGTGGCACCTTCAAAGAGACAGTGTGTGTAACTCAGCAGTTATTCTCTCAAATACCTAGAAAAAACTTACTATGGTCCAGCAGTTAAACTGACTCCGAGTCAGGGGCAAAAATGGAATTCTGGATGATTCCAGCTGTAAATCTGATAAGTTTGGGGTAACCCTACAGCTCTACACTTATAGAGCAGGAAGCAGTTACTAGTGTTAACATGAAATTATTTATTTTTATTGCAGTGTTGCTGTCTTAAGGCCTAGTATTAGCGACACAAGTAATGTATCTACACATTTAACAAATAATTGAGGTGATAAGCACCTTTGTGCACTGGTGGCCCTTAAAAATCATTGAATTAAAGTTTATCGTGAGAAGTTGAAAGCCAGTTATGGCACATGGAATCAACAGTCTTTCTAATACTACCGCCTACTCTTCCGGTATCTGATATGAGCTCTAGTGGACACTGGCATTGGTCTTACTAATCTTTGCCTGGCAAAATTTACTTTCGATGCTCAAGGAAAGAAAAAATAATGGCCGCCCATGATTCACTGTCCTCATCCCTGTGACCACCCCGCCTACACACACAGCCCACTGGCTGGTTCATCAAGTACCTCTTTGGACGGGACGCGGGAGCCCTTCCTCTTGTTCCACCACGTCTCCAGCATGGCTATGAGGCAGGAGAGGACGATGCCTGCAGCCAAGATGCAGAAAACCCCCGCGAAGTTCTTTATGTCCAGGGCACCTCCTTTCTGCTTCGTGTCCACGGAGGAATACAGGTCACACTGGCCATTCTTGGGCCACCACTTGTGCTTCAGGATGTCCATGTCACCGCTCTGCTGAAGCTCCAGGATCCTTGGGGGCAAGAACACAACCCTGCATTACTACCGACGTGGCCACTGCCTTGGTCCACGACACCTGTGATGATGACCCCACCTCAGCAGGACGGTGCTGCTGGGCAGAGATGAGTCTACCGATCGCGGGATGAAACCCCAGCGCTTGTGTTCTGCAGCTGGGGCGTGGCACAATGCTTTCCTCCTTTTTACTGCCTTTCTTCTGTCTCCCTGTTCCCTCCTTTACTTTCGCCTCTTCTTTTGGATTCTTTCTGCAACTCTAGCCGTTTCGCCTTTGTTCCTGGCAGTGTGTTTTCACAATTACATTTCGAGGCCCTGTTCTGATGTGGTTTCAAGCTGCTGCAGCTCTGTGTTCCTTCTCTAAAAACAGAACAATCCCCTGGATTGTGATGCTTTTATGAAAAACCTTTTGCTGCTTAGAGCAAGACGCCAGGGTAATGTTGCCTGGCATATGCTACACACACAGAAATTCAATTAAAAAGACTTCTATTATTTAACACAGTGTGGGAGAAAGCCTCAAGACAAGTTTGAAGTTGATAAAAATACATCATTTTTGGTTTTTCACACAACTGATCTAGATTTATTTTTAACGCCGAAGGGGAAGTAATCTCACCTTGGAGAACAAGGGAGAAAGCTGACCAGAAGCACTCGGAAGTCATTAAATTCAAGTAAGAAACACCCATGTCTCTGCTCCCTCCCCTCCCTCCTGAGACCAGGAACAGCTGCACAGGCCACAGCTGTCTAAAGTGTGACTTTTGAGAGAAGCTTTTCTCACTTCCACTGTTCCTGAGACTGGCTCTCTCTGGCCTTCTTTCAGCGAAGTCTCGGGTCACTGCCCTTGAATGAGCATTGTTCTAGGGGTGCGTACCTT
>PVIR01029021.1:9117-21550 GCA_004026965.1 Petromus typicus | reverse complement strand
CCTCCCCGCTTCCATTTGAATTTCTTTGACACTCGGTGAGGTTGAACTTTCTTTTCGAGTGTACGAGCTTTATTTTCACTTTGGAGGATTCTTTGGAAATCTATTTTTTAAAATTTTTTATGTCCTCTCAGGCCCACAGGTTCAGAAATTAAATTTTAAATTATACCAAAGGTAGAGTCAAGTAGGAAACTGGTACCATAAAGCTAGGCCCAAAGGGCTACTTCTTTAGGTTCCAAAGGAACCAGAAGTAAATCTAAATCCCCTCCATCTCCTTAACTCCACTTCCAAAGAATCCCAAGAAAAACCAAAGGCAGCAGGGCCGGGGAGTTAGCTCAGTGGTTCCGGCGCCTGTCTTGCAAGCGCAAGGACCCGGGTTCAATTCCCCGGTAACCACATAACAATACTGGGTGTGGAGATTCACACCCAGCAGCAACCAGTACCACATACCACAGTGCCGGGCGTGGTGGCTCACGCCTGTAATCCCAGCACTCGGGAGGCAGAGGCAGGAGGATTGTGATGTGAGTTGGAGGCTGAGCTCAGGGCTAGCCTGAACCACAAAGTGAGACCCTGTCTCAAAAAACCTAAAAAAAAAAAAAAAAAAAAAAACCAAAAAAACCAAACAAAAAAAACCCCCAAAGGCAGAGGTCAGCGGGGGAAAGTAAAGGAGACTGTTAGCCTCTAACTGTTAGACTGTTAGACTGACCTGGAGGGTCCCCGAAGCAGCATGCCCCGAGCTGTTCGGGATTGTTCCGGTCCAGTCCCAGAGCCTGGAGCGTTCGCGGCTCCGCCCGCACCAGAGGCACCATCGTCTCAGGCAGAAGAGAGTCTCAGAAATAGGAGTCCTCACCAGGTCTCAGCTCAGTAGGAAACAGCGCCAGGAGACAGAAATGGCAGGCACAGACCTACAATCGTGGTCAGTTTAAATCTCGTTTTGAACTCCAGGAACCAAACAGATTGGAATTTATTAAAATTTGTACCTCTTTGGGTCAGGGATTTTGCTCAGTGATGCTGCACCTGCCTCACAAGTGCAAGATCCTGGTTTGATCAAAAATACCAGGAAAATAAAATAAAATTTTCAGCTGTTCAAATTTTTGCCATTCATGTGTTCAAACTTGAAAGCTTAATAGATTCAAAGAGTGAAACTTCTGAAAACTGATAAGCAAAAGGGAAAAACTGAATAGGAAAAGTAGGGGGAAAGATCTGAACAGTGTCATAGTCTCAACTTCTCTGAGAGGCTAAGGCAAGAGGGTCGTTGTGAGTTTGAGACCAGCCTGAACTAAATAGCAACACCCTGCCTCCAAAAGACACACACAAAAAAGTTTCAAATGTTAGTTGAAGTACAATATCCATCCAGAAACGTATAGAAATAATAAGTAGACAGTGAAATGAATTTCCACATGTAAATAACCAGCACCCAGATACAGAACCACAAAATCATGCTGTCAGAGTCTCAGATCCTCTGCAGTCCCCTTTTAATTTCCAGCTTCCCCCAAGGGAGACCACCTTCTCGAGTTTTCACAGCATATAAAAAATCTCTCTCCTTTTGAACTTTATATAAATAGAATGATTCAGCGTGTGCTCATTCCATGCATGCAGTACTCTCCTTATAAAACTGAGCCATGCTGTTCAGAGTTTGTTTATTCTCTTTGCTCCAGGGTACAGTATTTTATTCTATGAATCTACCACATTAATTCGTTCTTTTGTAGAGGACTTTGGAAGGATTTTGGACAGGGACTATTATAAATGGTAATAAACACTGTTTTACATGTCTTTGGGGGGAATGAATGTATTCATTTATATTAAGCATATAACTGAGCATGTAACTGGCAAGTCGTAAGTTTTCTCCTTAGCAAATACTGCAGACAGGTTTCCAAGTGTATAAAGTGTCAGTTCTACAGCAGTGTATGGAATTTTACTTGATCAGTGTCCTCGCTAACACTTGCCATGCTCCCTCTGTGGCAGGTTAGTCATCCTGGGGTGTACAGGGGCACAATAATCTGCACACCCCTGATGCACACCTTTTATTGTTTATTGGCCTTTGGATGTCACTGCCTGGGGCCGGGGATGTAGCTCAGCAGCTCAGCGCCTGCCTGGCAAACACAAGTTCCTGAGTTCAATCCCTACTACCAAAAAACCAAACCAAAACAAACGAAAACACCCGTGGCTACCCCTGACTATGAAGGGTCTATTTCTATTACAAAGAAATAAATCCTTGAGGTGCTAAGGATGTTAATGATGCATATGCCTGATCATTGTATATTGTATAGGTGAGTCACAATATCTAGCACACTGTACTCTATGATATTTGTAATTATACATCAGTGGAAACAGAGGTGTTGGCCTTGGCTATGAGGAGCTCAAAGCTGGACTCAGAAGGAACCATGTCCAAGCAGAAGGAGGAGTAGGTTTGTCCTGGGTGGGGACAGAGGGCTTCAGGTCCTCGCTGGCTGGCTGCCGGCTGGTGGCCTCCTCCGTGTCCAGCACTGTGAACCTTTCCATGGCTCATGGCTCTGCAGTTGGTTTCCACAGAGGAGGCAAGCAAGACTTTGGCTGTGACTTACCCCCGATCACAATGTCGCCAATGTTTCTTGCTCAGGAAAAGCAAGTCTCCAGGTCCGGTGCACACTGGGGGCAAGAGATCACCCGAGAACATGAACGCCAGAAGCTATGGCTTCAATGCATCCCCCAAAGTTCTTGCATTGCAAACCTAGTCCCCAGTTCGGATGTTGACAGCATGTGAGGCCTTCAGGAAGTGGTTAGGGTTAGATGGGGTTGTAAGGCTGGAGCACCTACAATGAGGATTAGTGGTTTTATTTATTTTGCTGAACTGAGAAAGCAAAAGCTTAGTGGCTTCCTAAGAGGAGGAGCGACCTGTATTCCAGGCAGCCTGGCACCTGGATGTCACTTACTAGCTGGTTTGTGTGTGGCTCCGAGAACTGCTAACCATCCTTAAAGAAAACCCTGAAGGTATTTGTCCTGGAGGACAGTTCTGTGAGCAGAAACAGCTGGGTCACAAATCCGTGTTCACCGGTCAGTGATTCTGGCCATATGATTTTGAGTTTGGGGTCCTTTCTCAAATATGGCTCATTTTATTTGAGCACAGTATGATTTTACATAAGGCGGATCTCTCAGGGTCACTTGTTGGACATGGGTTGGTCAGCTATGGAAAAGCTATGTTTTAGGGGCTCCCAAGGTGAATTATAGATGCATTACTATCTGACAGTCTATTCTTACGATCAGTGAAATTGATCCTCAGATCAATTTGAAAAATTGAAAAATCCTCAGAGTGATGTGGCAATAAAGATATAAATAGATTTAAATTTTTTCTATTTGATCTAACATGATTGGGGGTGAGGCACGAAATCACCCATGAAAATAGTGACATTCTGATTTTTCTCATACTTCTTCAGTACCTTTTTCTTTACATTATCATTGTCATGCTAAGTCAGTGGTCTAAAGTATTCACTGCTAACTGTATTGTCAGGCCACATGCCATTTTCAAAAGTCACTTAAAACTCATTTCCTTATGTTCTGGTTTGCCTAATATCCCTTTTAGTTCACCTATGAAGGATAGATTTGAGGTCTCATTTTAAACTTTATCTTTTTAAATGTCATTTTAGATTAGATGTGCCAATCATAGTAAATCATTATACTTCTTTTAAAAACTGAATTGACAGCTGAGTTATTTTTTAAATTGTGGGACAAAATAAAACTTCCAATGCATGGTAGACTGTATTGTGTGACTTTTACAGTATCTTACTCTTCTATTGTACTGATAAGAAATTGCTGTTAGCAAGGTACCAACTTCATCAGTTGCCCAGGTGTGTACTAACCTGCTAGACTAATCTTCAACATGAATTGTCTCTGATTTGGGTCTTTGTTGACTCAAAATCTAAGCCTCATACTGCAGCACATGGTAGCATTTGCACTAGATTGTGTGATTTTTCTTTTTTCTGGTACCAGGGATTGAACCCAGGGCCTTAGGCTTGCCAGGCAGGTGTAATACCACTGAGCTGTATCCCCAGCCCTATAGATTGTGTGATTTTAAATTTGGTCCTGTCTTTCCAGTGAGATTCCTAGTGTTTTCTACATATGTAAGTTCCTCATAAGACTTAATGAGCTTGATTTAAACTATATTTTCTAACCAAATTCTACTTGATTCTGATTTAGTGTACTTCATGGCATTAGCACTGAATCAACAACAGCAGCAAGGGCATAATGAAATTTATTTCTTCTCCTTTTTTGATTTGCGACGGTCTTGAGACTGTGAGAGGTTCTAAATACCTTTGCTGTGACTATTTCCAAGATTGGATAACTCTTAAATTCATTCAGGTTTTTAATAGTCTAGAAAATTGGATCGATCGATCACCTCACAGATGACAGGTGAGACCCTCGACTTCAGTGCTGTAGGCGATAGTGCAAAGGTAGAGAGTGGGGCTCAAATTTGGGCTCTAACCACCCCTTCCTTCTACGTGAGCTGGGCTCTGCTGCCCTGAGAACACCCCCACCAGCAATCCCAGCCTCTCCAAAAGAATGATGCCAAGAGAAGGCCAGGTAGATGAATTTGCAGGCTTGCCCCACGCTGACCCAGGAGGCCCGAAAGGAGGCCAGAATTTACATTTTTCCTGAGTTCCTGACAAAGATGTCTCTGCTGCCTTTGGGCCTGGAGCACAAAGATTCCGGGTCAAAGGTCCTGGAAGGCCTGCGGGCTACTGAACATCCAAGGCCACTCTTGTTTGGTGACGGCAGGATTTCTCGGCTCCTCGAGTGTCAGGAATCCCTCGTCCAACCAGACTGTGAAGGATTCTGGGACTAAACCCACGTCTTAGTACTTCTTGGCTGGGGTAGACATTGTATTTCAACTACACACCATAACCCAGGAACTTCATTTCAATTCCAAACTGCAATCTGCCGGCCCAGGTAAGCGGGGCGGTGAGAGCAGGGCAGGGATCCTGAGAGAGGCCCCCTCCTCTGAGTCGCTGAGTCCACGGAAGCTGAGCAGGGCGCGACTGTTATTTCAGACCCTGACTTCCGCAGTGGGGAGCCGTGTCAATCTCACCAGGCCCCATGCAGCCACTCCTGTCCTCTCGGGTGCCCCCCCGACAGCCCCATCCCCCATCCACGCCACCAGCAGATCCTGCCCCTTTCCCTCCTGCCAGTTTCCTTCTGCCCTGCAACCTTCCATTCCCTATTCTGCTCCCGATACCTGTTATATAACCTGCTCTTCTTTCAGCCTCTTCTCCCACTACCCTTGGTCCTAAGGCCAAGCTTCTGTCAACGGAAGCTACCAGCTGAGTCCGGACTCACCCGCCCCTCCCTCCTGCATTTCCCCATGCATACCTTTCCTTTAGACCAAAAGCTCTTGCCCTGTGGCTTTCTCCCTTGCTTTCTCTGTCCGGTGCTTCATTCTCTCAAAAGGTGACTTCATGTAAAATAAAATATACTTGTTTTAACACTTGGAAAATACAACCAATTGTGGGGAGGGGTCCATAAGAAACCTAACTGTGAGTTGTGGCTGGTGGTACAGAGAACTACAATTCATCACTCTGCGGGGCTGAGGCAAGAGGATTTTAAATTCTCAGCCTGGGTAACTTAGAGATTTACTAAAATCTTATCTCAAAATTTAAAAAATAAATTAAAAAAGGCTAGTATGTAGCTAAACACAGACTGTGGTTCAATCCCCAGTAATAATTTTTTTTTGAACTTGAAAAGCTAAAGAAAGTAAGATCCACCAATTACTTTCTTTTGCTTTGGGAATTCGTCTTTGCAATGGGCTACATCTTCCAGCCCTCTTTTATGTTTAATTTTGAGACAGAGTCTGACTAAGTATCTAAGTTGCCTGATCTGGGCTCAAACTTGGGATCCTCCTGCTTCAGCCTGCCAGAGTGCCTGGGATGATAGACACGTGACTCCATGCCTGGCTGTAAGGTGTTTTTGACATACACATATTTATTGACTATACCTTAAAATAGTTTGTACCATGCTGTTTTTACTAATTATACTTGTAAATTATAAAAAAACTTTTAAAATGACTGAATGTTTGCATTAATACTTATTATATTCACATAAGTATATATATGGATGTTGTTTTAGCTTATTTTTATTATTATAAATTATAAAGAAAGGTTCTGAGTATGATCTGACAGAACTCTCTTCCTGATAGACAACTTTGGAGGGATTACTAGAATAAGAGAGACACTTCAGCCTCTATGCACACTATCAGCTTACCATCAGGAAAGGGTATAGAGACTGGGGATTTAGCTCAGTGATTCTGGCACCTGCCAGGTAAGCGCAAGGCCCCAAGTTCAATTCCTGGTACCACATACCACAATGCTGGGTGTGGTGGCTCACACTTATAATCCCAGAACTCAGGAGGCAGAGACAGGGAGATTTCTGTGAGTTCAAGGCTAGCCTGCACAACATAGTGAGTTCAGGACCAGTCTGAACTACAAAGTGAGACCCTGTCTCAAAAAAAAGTGCACTTTTCAAGAACCTCCCTGTTTTTTATGTCATAATTTTTTTGTTTGGTTCTTGATTGTTTGATTTCACTTCTTCATTTCTTTGGTTAGGAAGGATATTTCTCTCTGTTTATTAACCATATGTGTCTTATCTTATATACACTATTTCTTTGGGTATACTTTGTAGTTTTCCATTAGAGTCACCACCTGGACCTTGGGACGATTATCATTGTGTGAAATAAATCAGACACACAAGCTTAAATAGTACATGGTTCTTTTCTAACAGAAGCCCCAAATATAAATAAACCAAGAGCAAAATAAAAGATAGAAACTAGGAAATGGAGAGATAGATCTTTTGCAAATGAGGAGATGAAGAGATGGAAGAGAAGGAGATGAAAAAAAAAGACTTAAGAGGTGTAATGCACCAACTCCTTCTGAGGAATGTGATCATTGTGTACTGTAAGTATGTTCTAAGAAAAACACGAGTTTTGAGAAAGGTCTGCTCACCTTTGGTTCCTGCCGGAAGCACCTTCTCTCCCTGTGGATTCTCGGGTCAGCCCCGCTCCCTGGAGGCCTGGAGTCCTGTGTCAGGGGGACCCAGGCTGTGCCCCCTCCTGGTAGATTCTGTACCAGGATTCTTTGGGTCCTCACTTCTCCCAGGGGGCAACTGAGCAGCTCCTTAGCTGGACCAAGTCATGCTTTTATTTAGCACCTAATAATCAATGGCTTGGTGTGAGGTTTGTGCCATTTATTTAATGATCGAATGAGTAAACTAATGGAGATGATTGCAGAATTGATTTTAACTCAACATGGACTTCATCGGGACAGCAAATTGGCATTTTGTATAAAAGAAAGGGGCAACTTAGGCTCTTAAATAAACCTAAGATAAAGACAGTGTATGTAAATTTTTGACAACACTGTGAAGAGATCGAAACATTGCTGATGACTGCTCTAAAAAGAGAGGCCTTTTTTATTTGAAGAAAGTAATTTGCTCAACAAAATATTATAAAATTGTTTATTGATTCAGCTAGAGCCTTATCACATTACCTGGACAATCATCATAACACAGCTTTTAAAAAAGGGCTGCATGAAAAGATGCATTTCCTCTGACTAAAGGAAAACGCACAGAGTCACAACAGGAGACGTACACCGGAGGCTGAACCTCCAAAGCAATGGCGTTTTTCACTTTGACATGCTCACAAGTTATACTTCTTAGCTTCTTAATTAGACTTTTCACAGTTTTGCTACACAAGAAAGTTACATATTACCTGGTTAATACCATCTCTGAGATACTGGAAAAACCCAGGCAAAAAGAATGAGGTGGCGGTGAAGCAGGGACAGGTCTTTGCTCCAGCACGCGACGAGTCTAGCCCAGCAGCCCTGTCTCCCCGTCAGGGTTGAGTGTGTTGGGGTTCAAGGGGCTCCAGGGACTCCGCACTGCTCCAGCACCCCAGTCTGCTCTTTCACTAAAGCTGAAAGCTCTTGCCGTGAGCTGGGTTAACATGTTTCTCCTACTTTCTCCTCACAGTTGTAGTGTCACTACTTTTGTAAACCGTTAAAAGTGCAGTTAAAGTGCTCAGTTGTGCTCCTTTTGAACTACATCCTGCTCCCGTTTTGAAAGCGTAGCTCACAGGAGCCTCGATGACATCTCACTGGCTCTGAAAGGAGCAGAATACCTCCTGCTGTAGTGGGCAGAGTTAAGGTCACCGCCACCACTGTCAACTGCCCCACCAAGTCCCGTGGGGGCGTCTCACCGGGACACATCTGCTTTTCGGGGCGCACCTGGCCGAGCCACACATCACTGCTCTTCCAGAGCCACAAATCCTCCACCCAAGGAATCCATCCACACTGTAAACCCATCGTATGGAAAGTTCCAAGCCCTGGCAGAACACCCGGCGACCCGCTGCACAGGCTGATTCCCGGGGGCACTCCCGACTCCATACTGTGTTTCAGACGACGACAGCTTGTGCATCTGAGTTGGAGACACAGCCATGTTTAACTTCGTGTCTGATTATAGCTTCGTGTCCCCCCCCCGAGGCAGTCAGCGTCCCCAGATGGTGGCTGGAGAAGCCTTCCCTGTGCTTGACTTGGTCATACATCCTCTCTCAGTTCTCTGAAGAGCATCTATAATTCAGGCTGTCCTTACTCCAACTGATACAGAAAGTAACTAGTTGAGGGGCAGTTATGATGAAATAAACAAGTCAGTTTTGCTAGAGACACTTGCTATGCTTCTTAGACAACACTTGTCACATACTGCCAACAATGGTGTTTCCACTGGATTGAAATAAGATCCATGGTCTGAAAACTTCTCTCAAAACTCAGGGACACCACGTACTAACACTGGGGCAATTGTACCATTGCCATAAGACTTTCAAAAACTGCTTACAGCACACAAAATGTTAATTGCTATTAACATGAAATGAAAAGACACGGAAATGATTCAGGAATAAGAGTAGAACACAATCATCCAACATATCCGGTCGTTCTGAGGTTACACGTAGATGCTTGTGGATGGCAGATAACTTCTAAAGACTTAGAAGATCTGGTTTCGTATTTTTTAAAGCCGTGGTTCTTTGCTTGGACATGTGGTATGTCCTTCGGTTTGCCAGGCCGCGGGGAGCCGCTCACAGACTGGACTCGGTGTTAGGGAGGCAGAAATGGCTGTGCCTGTTCCGGTGCAGAAGAGGTCTTACGAAAATCTTGTGAAAAAACATCCGAAACACTGACGTTCGGAAAATGATAAAGATCCAAGGGTCCACGATGGAGATCACAGAGAGGAAGCGCAAGGCGAGGAGGTCGTCTGGCTCTTCTTGGACAGCCTTCAGTGCTCCGTAGTAAGAACGATACTGTTTTGAGGAAAAACATTCCATTATGATAGGGAACAGGAAGGCCAAAAGGAAGTCACTTCACTGACCTTCCTGTAAGAACAGGGTAGCTTAGCCTAGAAAACGCCTTTCTGGGTAATTCGTAAACATCTGAGAGCACTGCAGCTGAGGGGTAGAGATGAGGGGCCTAGGGTTTGTGGGGACCCTCGTGCTGATAGGCCCCTTGTCAGACCATGAAGACACCCCGAAGCTCATGGAAACAGATCCCCCAGCCTGTCCTCACTCTCTTATCCATACGGTCCACCTCTGTGAATGGCTCCGGTCATGGACAGAAGGTGACACACCGACACCATCTTCTTCAGTCTGAGGGGAAAGCATGCAGGAAAATGGAAGCCTACTTAGCTGTGTCCAGCCTTGTCTCGGGCTTCCTGGGTCCCTGTGGCTTCCTGGGAACCCTGCCACACGCTCGAACCTGGCTTTTCCTGGCATTGGGCTCACCCCGCTGTGCGGACCGGCCCCTCCCCAGCCGCCCCTCTGCCTGAGCAGGCCACCTGTTCTCTCAGTCCTTACACTTCCTGGGCCTGCTGAGATTCCGAAGCCATCATGGCGCGATCAAGTCCTAATGGAACCGGAGTGATGCAAAGCCAGCATCCAGCAGCAGGAGGGACCCCGCTAAGTGCAGGAGCGGCCGAGCAGGCAATCAAGGAGCATCTCCCGGGGAAGATGGGTTTCCCACACTCGCTTCCATGCCTTTCTCTCCTTCTCTAGAGAGCACATCGGACTCTTGGCCCCTCGACTGGCCCGAGGGCCCCCAGGAAGATGCCTGTTGTTGACTCAGCCGTCACTCAGACCTGGACGCCCTTTCCTGTCACTGTTACTTAGAAGTACTAATAGCAACCGTAACGGCCAGTGCCCACAGCCAGATCTACTTCCAGGTGCTTCTCCAGGTGCTTTACAGTATTCCTTTTATCTTTACAAAAACACATGAAGTAAGTACAATGTTATTCCTAACTTTGCAGGGGTGGAAATGGATTCCCCGCCCCAACAAGTACCTCCCTTCCAGGTGACCCTTAGAGATGACTGACGCTTTCTAGCTCTCTGGGCTAGAGTGTCCTGGTTGGACATGTGACTTCAGAGAAACTGTTAGCCATCTTTACCATGGGAATCATTGCATCTAACCTTCTAAGATTCCTGTGAAATTGAAATGAGTTAGTAGCTTGAGAACAGGTTCTAGCTTATAGTCAGAATTCAATTATTTAGCTGGTATTCTAATTTTATTAGTCAAAAGTAGCCTCAACCCTGCCCCCCACCGCCCTGTCCCTCGTCACTTCTCCATGCTACCATATACAAGCTATACAGTGATTTTTCTCCTTTTATATCCTCACAAGGAACTACAGTGTCTTGGATGTCACAAATACCTGGTATGATACCCAGACGACGGTATGCCATATGCACAGGATGACTGAGGAAAAAAACATTTTACATGAGTCTGTTTTATATTTGCAACTTTATCCTCAAAATAAAACATACTTCCAACTAAGTGTGACTACCTGAATAGCTGGCATTGAGTGACTGAATGCTACTTGAATAATTAAAGCAAGGTTATTTTATTCTTATGCACTATTTATCTATCAATCCTCTTAGATCATCTACCTTTCTTTTTTGTGGTGCTGCGGATCAAACCCAGGATCTCACGCACACACCCCTACCCGCTTATCCATATTTTGTGGTCACTAGATTTGTATTAGAAATGTGGCGCTGTGTACCTGGCATCTTCAAAATGGCCCAGTTTACACCATTGCTATGAAAACAGCGCCCTCTGTTGGGTTTAGCCGTCGCTGACAAGACGTTTCTGAGGCCAGCTGGGTGGAAACCTGGGCCCTGGGGTAGCTAGCACCCCACAGCACGCACCCTCTTGCCCCAGCCCTAGCCCCTTTCCCCTGGACCCATCTTCTGCCTACCATCCTACCCAGCTTGAACACCTCCTCCGTGAGCAGTATCTGCTCACTCATTCTGCCTTGCAACATGGCCCAGCATGAGCCCTCTCGGCACGCAGGTGTCCTCTCCCACCATTCCCTGGGTTCTGTTACCTTAACTGGCCTTTGAACTTTCTCAGTGACTACATCTCATTTCCACCTGTGCCCCCCCACCCTTGTCCCTGTCGACTTCCAGGTCACTGTGCCTGTTTGAGCTGAAAAGAACTTTGATGTGTGTGTGTCAGATGCAATGGAGACCCCGCTGCTAAATGCCTTAGAAATCCATCCAGTATCTGCCAGCGCGTCTTTCTGCTGTGCCAATCTGCGAGTTTGAAAACATAGTCTACTTAGGTTTCTTAGTCTAATTGAGTAGTTCTGTGGAGTTAATTTAAAAATCCAGACTCAAAAAGGTAGCTCAAAGTGGAGGGGTCTCCAATACCTGTGCAGAGTCGACAAGGCCAAAACTTCTCATAAATAAGATCCTGTTTGGTCCAGTGCCATGACACACGCCCATAATTCTAGCTGCTTGGGAGGCTGAGGCAGGAGAATGGAGAGTTCAAGGCCCAAAATAAAAATGATGGCAGAGAATGGAGCTCAGTGGTGCAGCATTCACCTAGCACTTGTGAGGCCCTGAGTATCACCCTCAGGGCCGGAAAATATATTATTGCCTTTTTCACTCTCACTCTCTCACCAGTGAGTAGTGAGTTTATCAAGCACACAGGATACATACGGAACCATCTCTTCCACGGCTAGTGGGAATATGCGCTTGTACAGTGTTCTTGGGATTTCTAGGCCTAAGGAAGCAGACTGAGAACAGCCAACTGTGTGGTGTCATCATCTGTCCTATCTCTTGTCATCTCTGTAACCTTATTGTTCATTAAGTCACTTTGAAATGCCAGCTTTCATTGCACTGACACAAACACAAGAGAAGTAGACTTTGTTATCTTTTATAAACTTTTTTTTTTTTTTTTTAGGTTTTTTTTTTGAGACAGAGTCTCGCTTTGTGGTTCAGGCTGGCCCTGAGCTCAGCCTCAAACTCACATCACAATCCTCCTGCCTCTGCCTCCCGAGTGCTGGGATTACAGGCGTGAGCCACCACGCCCGGCACTGTGGTATGTGGTACTGGTTGCTGCTGGGTGTGGGTCTCCACACCCAGTATTGTTATGTGGTTACC
>PVIR01029020.1:0-21441 GCA_004026965.1 Petromus typicus | reverse complement strand
GTGACCCTGGAGAGCCCTGGGCTTCGGAGTGGGCACTTGCTGCCATTGGATGTGTCAAGTACAGGAGGAGACGGGTGGCACTTGGAGAAGGCTGGCGCTCCTGTCGCCCTGACCACCGAAACCAGGCCCAGCTGCTTCTCAAGGCACCCTTGGGAGTTGGCACTGTCTTGGACTGAGAACACTGTGTGAACCCTCTGAAAGATTTTTGTGTCTTTTAAACTGAGAGCAATCTTAAAAGGGAATCATTTCCTTGAAATTGGTTTGGTTTAATCTTGGTGTTCTTTTCCTCTATTAAGCTAAAATAAAAATAAATTTAATACAGAATAACACCTCTTTCCCACTACAGCCACTCACATGAATAAAACTCTTTGCTGAAAGAGAGAAGGGGAAAATATGCAGTGGCTGTGTGTGATTATTGCAATAACGAATGCATAGCAATACTTACCATGCGAAGCATTCAGCTCTGTGGCAGCAATGATGTCCATATAGCTGTGTAGTCTTCACCATTCCTATCTCTAGAACATTCTCATGACCCCCAACTGCACATTTTATTGTGACATATGTTATTTTCCAGGCTTTAATTTGAAGCCAATATCTGTTCTAAAGTGGTTACCTGATAGAAATTCCCCTGGCTGTCATGTTTGCATGAACTGCCCCAATAATGCACTCTCTAGGATACCAGTTTCAATGTTCTAAAAATAAAACAAGAACTGAAAGACACTAAAGAGGAATCTGAGTTCAGGATCCCCATCAATTCCCCTCCCCCATCTCCCAATATTTCATCATTGGCATGCTCATGAGTATTTAAAAGCACATTTTTAATTATTCCACATTTATGTAACCTTTCTAACATATTCCTAGTTTTTATGGAAACAAAAATGTCTTCCTCTTGTATTTGTACTTTATCACTTTCCATAACTTATATATAACTAAATTATTATAATTTTTAGGCTTTGAGTTCAGGTACAGTGGACTCAGAAAGCATCCCGCTATCCACCTGACCTGACACAGCAGAAGTTTGGGGCATATAGAGGGCTCACTCTTGCCCTGAGCATTTTAAGTGGAGAATGTCACTTACAAAATGACCAGGCCAGCTGAAGACTATAGTAAGCTGATGGTCTAAAACTAGCATTTATCTCCGTGGTGACTAATCTCATGTAACAATTGACTAGGCCACAGGTGGCCCAGAGGATTGATCAGACATTATCCTGGTGTATCTCTGTGGGCTTTTCTCAATGAGGTGAACATTTAAATGAATACACTGAGTAAAGCAGTCATCTTCCCTAATGTGGGCAGACAATCAAGGCCACGTCAAGGGGAATCCTTCCTGACTTTCTGCTCTGAGCCAGATATTTTTTCTGGCCTTCATTGACTATTGACTTCCCTGAGTCTCAAGCTTGCTGCCTGGGACTTGGCAGTATTTCTGATCCTGTGATCCAGTTCCCTATAGTGTGTGTGTGTGTGTGTGTGTGTGTGTGTGTGTGTGTGTGTGTGTTATTATATTTGACTATTATAGACATATTTGTGTAAAGAACCTGCTGAGTGCTGGTATTAGAATACACTCTATATTATCTTAGCAACATTTCTGTAAATCTAAAATTATTCCAACATAAAACTTTTTAAAAATAGCACATACCATATGATCCCTCTTTCTAAAACCATTTCTAATTAGCTATCCTTTTATTTGTATTTATATATTCTGTTTACCAGATGTTTGTAATCTTTACTTTGAGAAGTTACTTCCTTATTTATAATTTGGTATTGTTGGAATTATATATATATATAATTTTACTAAACTGATGAAGCCATTGAAACTCTTTGACAAAGTGACTTCTAAAATTATCCAAACTCCAAAGTCACAGCATTTGATTTTGCATTTGTTTCTAATAGCATGACCTCACATTTGACACTCCCCTTACGGACCCAGGGATGACTTCGTGATGAGGTTCCAAGGTTAATATCATGCCACAGGACTAGCAAAATAACCAGGTTGCATGAGTGTAATCTGTTGTTCCTGACTGATTTAGTGTTTTGGCTGCTGAAACAGTGTGACTTAACAAACAGCAGAATTGTATTTCTCATAGTTCAGAAGGCTTGGACATCATAGAACAGGACACCCAGAGATTTAGTGTTTGCTAAGAGTACATTTCCTGGCTCACAGAAGACCATCTTTTGCATCCTTTCCAGAAGGGGCAAGGGAGTTCCAGGGATGTCTTGGGGGAGGCCACTAATTGAATTCATGGAGGCCCCATCCTCCTGACCTAAACTCCTCCCAAAGCCCTATTTCCAAATACCATTGCATTAAGGTTAGCAGTTCATGATATGAATGAGAAAGGGATCAGACATTGCCAGTTTATAGCACTGACCTGTATGACTGTGGATACTTCTTTTGGTGGTTGTCAACATCCTAAGGGAAGGAAAGGCTTCTGTCGTACATGTAGATGTAGTTTTCCTGTGGCTCTGTTTAGTGTGGCACTGATGGAATAAAGAGTTGTTAAGTTTTTATCTCTGAAAACACAACTTGCCATTAAGCAATCAGAGGAACTGCGAGACAGATCCCTAAATGATTGAGTATAAATGAAAGTTATTATTTCTAATTCTCCTCATCGTCTTACTTTTTTCCTCCTTCTCCTCCTTTCCCTTCTCTTTTTCTTCTTTCTCTCTCCTTGTCCTTCCCTCCCCCCTTACCAGTTTCAATCTTCTAAAAATAAAATAACAACTGAAAGACACTGAAGAGGAATCTGAGTTCAGGATCCCCATAAACCCCACCCCATCTCCCAATGTTTCATCATTGTCACGCTCATGACTTTTCTCCTGACTGCATTATAAATTCTCAGGGAGTCACTTACTTCCTTTTTCACCCCAAGACATGAGCCTGTTGCAGTTGGGGAGAGCGTCACCTTCATTTCTGTGTCTGTGTCACCTACAGAATTGTCACTCATGGGTCTGAGAGGGTTGCTCAATGTACATCTTGACAGAGGCATTGTTGTGAACTTAGCCACAGACGCTGCAGGGTTTTCTAGTTGCTCTTGCTCACTAAAGTTCTGTTTCTCTTTTTCCCTACTGTTTTCCTTGCTTGGCTTTTTTTTCTTCTTGTAATATAGTTAGAAGTTTTTGCATTGCATTTTCTGAATGTTCCAACTTCAAGCCCTTGTGGTCATTGTATAAGATCTATCCTGTAGCTGATATTTCTAGAGTAATGATCTATACCAGTGCTTCTCTGTCTTTTGGGGGCATCCGAATCCCTTGGCTGCCTTTTGGAAACAGTGCAGGGCCCACCTCTGGCAGTTTTCAGTCACTGGGTCTGGGGTGAAGTTGGAGGATTTGCACTTCTAACACGTCCCAGATGTTGCTGGTGCTTAAACCAAAACCTCAGTCCAGAAAATCTGAACAGCATTCACTGACCCAAACACGGTCAAAGCACTAGCCAGATGTCTCATTCCCTATGCAGAGATCACCAGAGAGACAGAGCTTCGAAGTTTTGAACTTAGCCTTATGATCAAAATAGAGGAAGAATTTATATTACCTTAAACTCAAAGCTTTTTTATAATCATAATTCTTCTATTCAAATAATTTCTGTAGGCCAAAAGTAAAGTTCAGATTGCTAAAGAAAGAAAAACTATTGACATTTCTATCAGAGTATATAAAAAGGTTAATTGTGGCATGTACATCTTAAAGACCTTCTTGCTGTGTGAACCATCTCCAGAAATACTTGCCGTAGAACTGAAATAGAAATGATTATATGAGTAAATTATCACCCACACTCCTTGCATGCATCATTTCATACTGCAGGCCTTTTCTCTGCAAGGAATAATGGTTTTACATTTTACTGTGTGATGGCACTCTAATTACTAAATATAATAGGGGCATTATGCTGTAAAGTTAAAAGATTCCAAGTGAAAAGATAAGTCAAATATAGTAATCGCATCCAGCCAGTGAGTCTTTAAAGTCTGCTCCTCTCCCCCTCCCTTTCTTTCCGTAATTGTGAGCTCTCATACAATCCCTGAAACAATGCCACAGCAGAGGAAAGCTAAACAGGGATCCTGGTGTCCTTCTAGTCCCAGCGTCTCTATCTAGGTCCCAATAAGAATCTGGCCTACCATTTGTTCTCACTAATCCATGCTCCTGGAAGGTGGGCACGTCCACGTTAACTGGGAAACTGCCAGGATCATTTATTTACATATCATGCTGCTACTTTCGTACCGCAAGGATGGAGTGAAGTGGTTGTGACACAGACCGTGTGGTCCAAAGCCGAAGATATTTACGACCTCACTCTGCACCCAAAACATTTACTGTCCTTGTGCCAGGAAGTGAGAAGCTTATCTTGAAGGAGGAAGAAGTGTCTCACTTTTTACACATTCACACAGATGCAGGATGACACTGCCCCCTGACTATCCACAGAGCTTTGGTCTCTGAGTGTGGGTCACAGCTGCCCTTCATGAATTCTTGGAGAAGAGGTTAAGTTTGGTTTAAGTTTGCATCTCAGTTTTCAAAGAGCCCTTCCATATGTCATCCCTCCCTAACAGTAGTGAGATGTGTGTTTTGTCATGCTCCAAATGTGGCATTTTGCCTCCACGCGTGTACAGTGGGTATTAGTGGCCTGACATTTGGAGCTTGAGTCAATGTACAGAAAAAAAATCCTTTTGCACTGGCAAGAAAATCATTAGGATCATCTTATCTTTCAGAAAATATACTTACATCACATCTGAGTATTCTTCGGATACCCTGGCTCAGAAAGGAATGCACGTGATGATGAGCACTCTTATTTCCTTAAGTTATAGTCACCAAGTGCACAAAGCATATCGGCGCATTTGTAACTCAGTTTACATCAGCGTCTTACATAATTTATATACCCATATCTAAAATAAAGTGTTCAATAATGCTAGAATTATCCTCAACCTCTTTTTCTAAGTATATTTATTTATTTTAATTGATTTTCTTGGTGCATTTTATACATACATTATGATCACATGCAACATTGAGGATTTGAACATGTACATGACACGTCTTGATGCTCATTTTTTCTCCTTTTCCTTGCCTTCCCTGCACCCCCACCACCTGCATTCATAAGCTTTGTTTCCTTTTTTTACTATCAAATTTTTTCCTTTCCCTCCTTTACTTTCCCCTACCCAGCCTTTCCCTTTCCCTTTTGCACATTTTCTTCCTATTTCACGTTAATTATCATAAATTTTGGCAACCACTGTCCACTGCTGGTTGGACTGTAGACTGGTGCAACCATTATGTAGTTCAGTGTGGAGATTTCTTTAAAAACTAGGACTTGAAGTCCCATTTGACCTTGTTATTCCCCTGCTAGGTATATACATGAAAAGAATTAGAAGAATCATATCAGAGCAACATATGTGTACCCATGTATATAGTAGCTCAGTTTGTAATCACTAAATCTTAGAAACAGTCAAAATGTCCATCAATGGGAGACTGGAGTATTGAAAGAAGATGGAAGATGTAGTGTTAATAAAATGGAGTATTACTCACCATAAAGGATGTTAAATTTTAGTCATTTATACTCAAATAGATGTACCTTTAGGATATACTCAACCTCTCATATTTGTGTATCAAGGAAAATATACCTTATTCTGTAAACAAATAGAAACTTAAATATATGGTTTCCCAGAAGTATATAGTTATTCAGTGAGTCAAAAAGGAGTGTTCTCCCAGAAAAGAACATTATTTTATTTATTTTTACCAACTCTTTATTTGCTATTTCTTTTATGCTAAGAATCTACTGTGCTGAGACCACTCTGCCTAAAGAGGGTCAGAGGATCTTAGGGTATGATGGGGGGGGGTCATCATGTAAAGACCTATAATACTGTACAGCATCTGTGAGCATTGCAAAGAGAGAGCAACAGAAGCACACCTGAGAGGGGCCCTGAGGGTGAAGAGAGCTGCCAAATGCAAATGTATAGGAAACGGAAACTCATTTTCACGTTTCTTCCATTTTCCATTCCCTTAGTCCTGTAGGACTTTCTTCTCTGACCTCCAAGAGGTATTCAGTGAATGAATGAATGATGAGGAGCAAATGATTGGGCAAGTGAGTCAATTAGTGAGTTAATGAATACAGAAAAGGCAGAGGTGGGAACTACTTTGACCTGTTCGGAGAATTCCTTATATGGGTGGAAAATAGTAAATAGGGAAAAAGGAATAGACACACTAGAAGAGAAGACTAGAAAGCTGCATCAAAGTATGATTATGGAGTACCCTGCATTCCATCCTAGGTAATGTCTTATATTACCTGTTTTAGCAATTGCACATGCCAATCCTACAATCATTACCATTTGCCGATCCTGTGAAAAGCTCTGAAGATACAAATGTTGAGCCTATCTAATATGTTACTATTGTAATGAAGCACTTTTAGTTATGAGGCAGCATGGGCTCTGGATGCAGACTGCCTAGGTTCTAGGTAAATTTACCCTACACTGGCTGGGTGTCATTTAGTTCTCAGAGCTTCAGTCTCATTATCTATAAAACTAGGACCTATTTCCTAGAAGTTATGATGATTAAATTGAGATAATGAACATAAATCTTTCTAGCACCCAGGAAGTACTCTATAAATATTATGCATACTCATTAATGGGGAACCAGACACTGAACATGTAATTAAAAACATAATGCAGAGTTACAGAGATGAACCCTGAGTACAATGCAAGTGTAGTAGTAATAGTTGGTAGGGAGCCAACGAGATTTTGAATTTCAAGGAAGACTGTCTAGTGGAAGAATGGTTGGAATTGAAAGTGAAGAAGAGGCAGAGGGCAGCTCAGAGAAGGGATTGTGAGTTATTGTAAAATTTAAGGCTGTGTCACAAGGTTCTTGGGAACTACAGAAGGGACTAACATGGGAATGACAGAAGCAGAACTGTGTGTTAAGCATGGACATGTTGAAGTGAAAATAAAAACTGAATAAATAGGAGTCATTGATTTGAAGGGGAAAATGTATGATGTCTCCTAGATTTCTGAGTCCAACCATCAAATGGTGAATTTATCAGTCAGCTTTCCATTGTTGTGCTGAAATACCTGGGAACACCAATCCAGAGGAGGAAAGACTTATTTTGGCTCACGGTCTTACAGGTTTCAATCCGTGGTCACATGGTTCTGCTGTCTCTGGGCCTATAATGAGGCGGTGCCTCAGGCAGAAGGGTGTGGTGGAGGAAAGCTTCTCTCACTTAGAGGCTTTTGGGTTGGAGTTGTGAAGGGCGTAACACCGAGGCCAAGGTTAACCCTTCCAGAGCACACTCCTCCCCAGTGACCTATTTTCTCCAACTATGTCTCACTTCGAAAGTTTCCAATACCTCTCAATAGTGCTACCAGCTTGGGACTAAGCCTTCAACACACGAGCCTTTGAAGGATATTGAAGATCCAAACTGTGGCAGATAGCATGTCATTTGCTCAGATAAAAGCCCTAACATAGCAGACTTTCAGGTACAAAGACAAGAAGAGTTCACATTGATGTCCCAGCATGGCAGGCAGCAGAGCTCAGAATATAAATGAACACAGATGCTGGACACAGATGAAATTTCCAAAAAAAAAAAAAAAATGAATAAAATCAGAACACATCCAAAGGCACCAGAGTAGTTCAAAGTAGACTGAATAGTCAAAGAGAACAGTTGACAGGTAGAATATGGTGAAATCAGAAAAAGGAAAAGAAAGAGAAAGGAAGATATTTCATGCTTCATTTTTTTTTTAATAAAAGACAGAAAATAGTCCACTGGATTCAAGGGATTAAAAATTTACTTTTGGAATTATTACTAATTAAAATTTCTAGTTTTCTTTTGTATTTAAACCAATTAATTTTTCTTTAGATTTCAATTGTTTTATAAGACTTTAAACACTTGGAAAACTTAGTGATCACCCTCAGAGAACGCTATGGTATGTTACAGAGTAAATGAGTGAAGAAGTCAGCACAGCCAACACAAACCCCTCTTTCATGAATATCACTAGGAAAAAGCAACAAGAAAGGAGGAAGACAAAGAGTGCTGCTGAATGTAGGAATAGGAGATTTATTTATTGGAAGAAAAATTTAACTTTAAAAATACAGCTTAATGATGAAGGAAAGAAATTAAGAAAATTTCCTCACCTGCCATGCTATTAGAAGAGAAAAACAATCAGGAACCCAGGTCTGGGGCTGTCGTTCTCTGTCAGAGCCTCTGTCTAAAATGTGCAACAGACCTTGGGTTCAATCCCAGTGTAAGAAACGAAGAGGGAGGAAAGGATCTAGATCCAGACCACAAATAAGATCTGCCTTCTTCAGAGTTCCTTTTTCTCTTGAGTCTAGATGGAAGGAAAAAAGGAAAAGTGTTGGATTTTCATTCCCTAAAGCTGTTATTAATAAATGTTAAAATCAAGACTCTATCATAAAGTAATTCCAACACTACCATTCAGCATTGCTCTTAATATAGATCAGGTACTACAAAAATGGCAGGGGGAGCAATGACAGCAGTCAGCAGCTCATATTTCATTTCATCCTATGTGATGCAGAGCACTGTGCAGATGCCTGTTGGGGTTTGGCCAAGGAGAAGCAAGTACTGAAGCCAGTGGATTTGTCAGAAGCACCATCTGATAGATGAGGCGATTTCTACCAAGAAGGTAGGAGGTATATGGAAAGTATGTGAACTCTTTGGGGCCATGGTGGCAACATTAGTAAATCATTGCTACAGTGCAGATTGGTTCCACTCATGGCCCCAAAGAATAGATGCATCCTCTAAAGACTCTCAAGTGGTCCCAGGAGGTCATTTGCTCTCTGACACATGGAATGATTACAAGTGTTTTTCATAACTAGGTCAGTGTCCTGTTGCCCACTTTACACTTTAGGAAACTAAAGCTCATTCTAGGTCATTTGCTTAGTTAAGGACAGAGCTTAGAATAGATGTTAGGTAGTTTAAGTGACCAGCTGATAATTAGCATTACTGCACTGATATTAGTGAGCCTTCCTGTGATCATCTCTGAAATGTTTTGTTGTCATTCACCATGTAATTTTGTTTTTACAGTGTAAATAATGCTTTTTCTTTCCATGGACTAAACAAGTGGTTGCAAAAAGATTGACTTGAATGGTGTTTTGCAAAAATGTTATTTTATTTGTGGCTTTTGCTGTTGTGAGATAATTATTGGTTGTAGAAATATAAGTGAAAACTCAAGTGAAGAAAGGACAGAGGTGGTGCTTTTATAATAAATGCCAAGAGTTAGTGTCAAGTGTTATGATTGTGGGGTTTTTTTGTTTTTTGTTTTTTGTTTTTGTTTTTTTGAGCCAGGGTTTCACTTTTGCAGTTCAGGCTGGCCCTGACCTCAGCCTTGAACTAGCAGCAATCCTCCTGCCTCTGCCTCCCAAGTGCTAGGATTATAGGCATGAGCCACCTTACCTGGCTGTGGTATGTGGTACTGACTGCTGGTGGGTGTGAGTCTCCATGCTCAGCATTGTTGTATGTGGTACCAGGGTTCAAGCCCAGGCCCTTCCACTTACAAGGCAGGTGCCAGAATGACTAAGATAAATCCTTAGGGCCAGTGAATGTGTTTATCAGGTTTATCCATTGGATACATAGATGGCCTTTGGAGGTGTATCTCAATAAGCTATGAATGTTTCAGGGCTAGAAGAGGCTCAGGAAAAGATGCAATGGTATGTATTTTACTGTTGGAAGTTAGGCCACAGAACTGCTTTATTCCTTAAATTTACAAAGTGAGGAAGTCCACAATATGGAACTGCTAGAGTTTCAAATTTGGAAGCCACTTCCAGAGACCCCTAGGCAGAGAGACAGCACCATGTACTGTTGTTATTATTACTCGGGTTCATTGTAAGAAAATGCTACCAATTCTTTGCAAAATATCTATTCAGTTACCAGGCCTGTCCGCCATCATAGGAAAGATGTGTGTAGAAAAAGAAAAAAAGGAAGAAAAATTAATGAGTAAATGGTAAACACGTAAAACTTGAAGGAAAGGGACCATAGTGCTGAGTATGGTGGCTCATGCCTGTAATCCCAGCACTTGGAAGGCAGAGGCAGGAGGATTGCTGTGATGTGAGTCTTGAGGATGAGCTCAGGGCCACCCTGAATTACAAAGAGAGACCTTGTCTCAAAAAAAAAAAAAAAAAGTTGAAGGAAAGAAGTTCCATTCCAGGACTTATCCAGCTATATGCCTTAAAGCTCACTTAGCTGGCCCAGGGGTTTCATAATTACATAATTAAATGTACAAGTGTGAATTCCTCTAGAATGAAAAAAAAAAAAGAAAAGAGTTACTATAGAAAACTGTGCTCTGTAAGCACAATTAAATCTTAATATTCCTAATGTTGCTTCTTCATATGTTATATGTTATTATAACGCTTACAGGGATGAGCTGTAGGTCTGTGTGATTCTTACCTAAAATGGTAGATTGTGGAGCAGTTCAGTGTTCTGAGGTTTCATGGAATGGGACACTGGTGTTGTTTATTTTGTTTTGTTTTGTCCTGTCTTTGGTTAGATTCAGGACCTAAGTGCTGAAGTAGCCTATTTTAATCAGTATTGAGCTTCCCTGTTGGAGTCTTGACTGGGTTCAGTGACTTTCACAAACACTGAAGAAGCAAGCCGGGATACAGGCAGCAGAGGTAGCCCACAAAGGAAACCAGCTTTCTTGCCTAAGAGATGTATGTGATTATTAAGTAAAATAAAGATACAAGAGAAATAATTATAATTGTATCCAACTCTTTGGGAATTTGGGATTTCTCGTGATATCTGTAAATTGCATTCAGATGTCACTGTACACATGGAAAAGTTCTTTCCTCTGTTATAACCTGGTTTGATATTCACAGCTGTGATGTGGGCAGGGCAGATGTTATTAACCCCATTGGACAGATGAGCAAATTGATGCTGGGCATGGAGAGATATTAACACAGCCCCAGAACTGTTCATGGAACCCTGTGATGAATAATCACTCCTTCACTTAGAAAGGGCTGAGCTTCCAAAGGCACTTGTCATTTAATATGGATATTGACTGAAGGCATGCCTGAAGATATAAAAACTATGCCACTGACTCGTCCTTATGAAATGCAAGCATACTCCATTTTCTACCAATAAAGAATGAAATAAAAGAGCACAGATTAAACATATGTTTTCTGTTGATAGTTGGAATACAAAGAGTACCTTAATTAATGAATTTGTTAATGGCTCTTCCCACTTCACTCAATGCCCAGTTTTCAGTGCCAGTAAGTTTTGGACTTGGGCCATAACATCTATCTGTTCCTCCACAAGCCATCGTCTTTCTTACCAGAGCTAAGGTTCCACAAGTTGCACAGTGCACTTCTGCCAGCCCACAGGGGCTGCTGAATGCCTCCACACTAGCATGCCTCGAAGACTGTAAACTCATCTTTACATACCAGCTGTCCTGGGCCTTTGATCCCTCCATTTGCATATGGGACGTTACTGAACAAGGGAGGTTTTCTTTCTGTTTCACCAGATGCAGGTGTGTGATCCCTCCATGAGAGCTCTCATAAGCAACCATGTAAACCGCCCTGCCAGGCCGACCTCTAAAAAAATGAATTTTCATAAAGACAATAAAAAAGCCACAGTATTTGTACTGTACTTTTTTTCAGTCATCTGAAAATCTTCTTTCTGCCAGCAGCAACCTCACAAATGGCACACGTCCTTGTGGAGAAGGTTGGCAGTTATTATTTTAGCCTGTGTTATGTTTGTAGGAAATTTTCTTCCCAAAGTCATAAATAAGTAACAAAATGTCTGTGCTTTTTTTTTTTTTTTTTTTTTAAGTTTTTTGAGACAGGGTCTCACTTTGTGGTTCAGGCTGGCCCTGAGCTCAGCCTCAAACTCACATCACAGCAATCCTCCTGCCTCTGCCTCCTGAGTACTGGGAGGCACTGTGGTATGTGCTACTGGTTGCTGCTGGGGTGAGTCTCCATGCTCAGTATGGTATGTGGTTACTGGGGATCGAACCCGGGTCCTTGCGCTTGCAAGACAGGCGCCGG
Organism: Petromus typicus; assembly: GCA_004026965.1. NCBI lineage: Eukaryota > Metazoa > Chordata > Mammalia > Rodentia > Petromuridae > Petromus > Petromus typicus. Next base: position 9,489 of record PVIR01029020.1, on the reverse strand, counting down.
AACCACTGAGCTATATCCCCGGCCCCTCTGTGCTCTTTTTGCTTTCTAAAAAAGCCCACCAAATTTCTTTTTTTATATTTACTTTAAAAATCTTCCAAAACACTTAAGCATTCTTACACTCTATATCCTCTCGGGCATTACTTTTTTCTCCTGCAGCCGTTTTCTGTAAAATGTAGTGTTTCATAAGAAGAAAGCCTAACTGAAATACTCCGGTGGGGAAAAAAATGTCACTCTCTTCTCCTCCATTACATTTATGCGTACAGGTGTTAAATGAGATAAAGTATGGACCTTTACACATTATAGGAAATCTAGATTTATTAAAAGATGATGGATCTTCTGTCTTTATCCAGGATTATTGTAAGCAGAAATTCTAAGCATATATGAAAGACTGAATGTTTATCCTCTGTACAAATCTTACCCTAATGGCAATAGACTTTATCTTGTAGCTCTTTTAATATGTCAAAATCATGTTACATCTTCTATAAAGAAAAATGTGATTTTCACAGAAGTTACAAATTTCATCATTTACATTTTATTGATCACAAATATAAAATAATTTTTAACTAATCGTTTCTCAGTAAATATAAAAATAAATTATATTGAGATGAATTATAACTTTATCCTACAGTTTCAAGTTTATTAAATAAAGATTAAATAAGTAGCACAGTTTTCCTCCAAGTAATTCCTTTCATCTTTAAGCTTTGATTAGAGCTTTGACCTGTTCAACAAAAGACAAAGAAAATCTTTCTCTATTTTTTTAAAATTAGCTTTCAGGTTAAATTTTATAATCCTGATTAAGATCCTTCAACTTTTACTGTATTTTTTGTTTGTGTGTTTGTTTTGGTAGTAGTGGGGTTTAAACTTGACTTTTAGTATTTTATAAAGAGAAGAGAAAAGCAGTATTCAGGTACTATAGTTGGTGCCCTGTAGATTCTAGGGAAATTATGCTTGCGGGTTTAGTTGTGCAATGATACTTAGATCAGACGGTAATGCATTCTTCTATAGCACATAGTTTTTGTTGTCTAAGAAATGACTGCTGAGGTTTCCCCACTCCACTTCAGCTGATAGGCAGATCTGTCTTGTGTGTGACACTAAAGAGCCTGTGCTGATAACACGGTGTTGTCTGAGACATGTGAACTTATCCACTGCCTTTGTGCTCAAACAGGCCGGAGAGGGCTTTACCCTTAAGGGACTTTGCAGAAAAATTTATTTTGTGCCATAATATGCAGAACTTTCCCAACCTTCTTTCATCTTAAATAACCCTTTACTTTCTATTCATCGGACCATTGGGAGACATGAATGGATGTTTGCAAAGTACTTATTCATCCAGCAGATTGCATCTGAGGTATTAAATTATAACCCTTCCTAAACATTTTGAATCATCTTTCCTCACTCTGGTTGTCAGGAGCTCGTGTTCACATTTGTTTTATGCATTAGGTCTGTTTCTTCCCCTTCTTTACATGGGGACAGCTTGTTTTCTTGAGCAGGTTGTTGGTGCTAAACAAATGGTGTGATCTGTAGTAATAATGATAATGCTAATGAATCTTAAAACACCTAACTAATCTCGGTGAACTCTCTGTGATGTTAAGGCTGTGGAACATATGGTTGACTAACAGTGAAAATGACTGAAAATTAGGTGTTAAATGAGTATGCAGATTATTGATCGCTTATAATTGCCTCAAAAGAAGAAATTTTATAACAGGCAACACCATTCAAATAAATGTATGTGTGGCATTGTAGATATATAGGACTATGTGTGTAGAATGTTTTCAATAACTCTCTTCATAAATCGTAACGTACAGGGACACCGCACAACTGAGAGAAACACTCCTAAGGTCAAGGGCCATTGGAGGTAAGAACTCAAGTTGTGTTTGCTCTTTCTTGAATGTCGCATTGTTCGTGGGTCTGGAGGCGTAACTGCAGAGACTCCACCAGTATAAACACGAAACTACCTAGTTATGAGCCTGTGTTTACAGAGTCTGGATCAAAAGCACAGGCACTCGGGCTCATTGGCATGTGTTTCCCCAAAATGTCCTGATCTTTTTTTCTTTTTTTTATAGGAGCAATATTTCATCTTATGATGCCATTTAGTCTCAAGGTTAATTTATATTTACAAATTTTATTAAAGGCCCCACAGTCTTCACCACATTGCCAACACTCTGTCTATTGAGCTGCATTGTTCTTTTCTAAGGAGCCGATTGTGTGGCAGATCTGTGGATCATTACAGGGAGCACACATGAAAAGCCTGTTATTCCAAAGGATTACATTTCAATTCTTCGTGAACCATTGCCAAGCTATTTTTTTCTCCAAACCCAGGGAGGATTGGAAATAAGAAATGTTATGCCTTGAAAAAGGCAAGGAATGGTTGAGCGGATGAGGAAGGATAACCATCCTCGTCAGTGTTATTATATTCTCTTCAAGGAAAATTAGGAAGCAAATAAAAGAGGGTAAAATAACTAAGTGATCCAGAAAAATAAGCAACTGAACTTGTGAAGAGCTAGTGACAATTAGGGTTAGATTTTTACTCAAGTCTAAGAGATGTGTCAGGAACCGACACAATGATGTGAGACATACACATTAATGCACAAAAATGATTACGGTTCCACTTTCACTTTCCACCTTCAGTGTTCAAGGGTAACAAGGGGAAGGGACCTAAGATCTGCAGGTCACTTAACTATGAGCCGCCATGGGAAGGATCTTGGAATGTATCACAGGGAAAAACGGAAAGGAAGTCTGTGTCTCAGAGCTGGGTTTGCACATTTCCAAGAATCTGACCTGAAACCAGGAAAAATTAGTTCTGTTTGAGGGAAGTTTTATATAACTCAGGAGAGGACAAGGTAAGTAAATTTAGGGAAGAAAACATCACAAAAAGGAGATGTTTCAAAATTCAGTTCCAAAACATTAATGAACTAAGAGGATGATACAGGATGGAGGTCCCCAGGGGCCTGAGAAATGGAAGGGGAAGGAGTAAAACTGATGATTAGCTGTTCCCTGATTGCAAGAGGGAGTCCACAGGATGCCGTTGTGGTTTTTGTTTGTGTTACTTTCACAGCAATCAGGAAAATGTTCACATTAAATGCTGTACTATATAGTTAAAAAGCATACACTGAGACCTGCCTTGTTTCAGGACAATAGTAGGCATGGTTGTAGGTGCTTTGGATTAGAAAGCTGAGTGAGATCAATCCCTACTCTCTGAATTCACAGTATTTTGGAGAAAAGAGAAACACACAAGCAGATGAGCACAGTGAAGCAGTGGTGCCAGTGTAACGAGGATACATGGCACAAAGGAAACTGGAGACTGCGCTGCACTTTGGAGAAGTAAGAAAGGCATTGAAGAGAGTTTTAATTGGGTCTTGAAGGATAAGTAAGAATTTTACACACATACACACATACGTGTGTGTGTGTGTGTGTGTGTGTGTGTGTGTGTGTGTGAAGAATAAAGTACACACCATGTGCTGAGTTTAGCATACATGGGTTGGGGAGGACAGCAGGAGACAAGGTTGGAAAATGGTGGGGGTCAGGCTCTGTATGGCCTTCTGCCCTGGCTGAGGGGTTTGGCTTTAACCAGCTGAGTAAAAGAATGTCACCGAGGGGTGATAAATTAAAATTTAAATTGATTAATCAATTAATTAAAATTAAAATTAAAGCGAGGGGATGACACAAGCAAATGTGTGTCTCAGAACAGAAGTTCTGGTCATTCGGGGAGGAGGAAGCTGTAGTAGCCTGATAATGTCCTGGTGTCCTGGTAGTAGCCAGGAGGCCACTGTCTTGACAGTATAGATTCAGAGAGAGGACAGAGGTGATGCTTTGGAGATGGTGCAAATACCCCTTCCTGAGCTCCTAGATGTTAAGGTGAGAGAGTGTGTGAAGTTGAAGGGAACTCTGGCTCTCCTTACAGTGACACACTCACAACACCGTGGAAGGACGAATACATCATGCATGTGCGCAGTAGGGTAATGCGGCACAGGAAGCTGGGACATCTACTGCTAAATTACTATGTTTCTTTCCTGTAAAAATGTTTTGGTTTGTCTGTACAAACTGTACAAACCAAAACATTTTTAGTTTGTCTGTATAGTTTGTACAGACAAACCAAAACATTCTTACAGTAACTACTTTGAAGATAGCCATATTCAGTGTAATAACTATTAGTATTCACTTATTATTTGATCATGACATTTTGTTTTAGTTTTTCATAAAATTAAAAAAATGGAAAATCCTTTTTGTATTGTACAGTAGTGAACCAACCAGAACAGTTCCTCTCAGTGCCACACCTTATTACGTCTGTGAAGAGACTCAAGGGGCCAGGAAACATTTTATTAGAATTTCACTTAATTTTTAACTATTATAAAACTAGTTTGAAAACCGCCCCAGAACACCAAATGTAATCATAGAGACCCACAGCATGCTGATTTGTCTGACGAGGTTGCCTCTCTGAGCACAGTCCCCAGGGCCAGGGCACTTCCTTTTGTCACCTGTAACCAGGATGCTGTCCTGAGGGTACAAGTCAACATGCTTAAAACTCCTGCTTTTGTCAACTCCAACAACGTTATCTTTGTAATCAAGAAAATCTCAGTCTGATACAATGAAGAAGAAACCACAGAAGTCAACTGACTGCTGAAGTTTATCTAAGATGGTGATTGTCAACAAAGGCACGAATTTTAATTTTAACTTTTGCAATTGCCTGAAGAGCCTTACTTTTCCAGCCCATTGAATTTCCATAATTGTGATAAATTTGAACTAATGGAATGTTTACTAAAAATAGTCACATTTATTTTATATGTTCCTTTTCACTGGAATATTCGTCTTCCTAAGAGTTCTTCTGAAATGGAATTCTACATTTTAAGAAGTTTTTAAAAACAGGAAAAGAAAGTGTATATATCACATTTATTCCTCCTGAAGTTTTGAGGAGTTTTTTAGACTGCTAACCAAGACTTCAGTCTGTCGAGCTCATTTATAATTGAGAACAACCTTTTGCTCTCTTCACACACTTCCATACTCCCCTTGCTGCCCTCCAGCCCCCTCTGAGCTCAGGACTTGCAAGGCTCCAGAATGGAAACAGTTGGATCTGGCAGCGTGATAACCAAGATGTCTCTTCTGTTTTCTCATTGGCTTGATCACAGCAGTGTCAGAGTGCAGGAATGGGAAAATGTTTCGAATGCTGGGCTTTGAAAGCACCTGTTCCCCGTGTGGCTGTGGGAGTTCTTGTATTTGCCACTAGTCACACTCTCACATTCACATTTTTGCTGCAAGAACGGTGGCTGGTAAAATATATTCTAAGTATCCGGCATTCTTGTAAAAAAAGTACAATTTACATTTATTGTATTGATTTATATAGTCTTATATTAGCAACAATCAACTCTTCTGTCGTATGTAAGTTTTCAGTGTGGTTTAGGAACATCCTCAACAGCTTCTTGACTGGGTGTCTGCGCTCATCAGGCCCCACACTAGCATCAGCAGAGTTCAGCATCTTGCATCTGTCATAAAGAGTGAGGGCTAGAGATTTGGCTCAGTGGTTCTAGCGCCTGCCTTGCAAACACCAACGTCTCAGGTTCAATCCCCGGTAACCACATACAACAATGCCAAGCATGGTGACTCACACCCACCAGCAATCAGCAACACATACCACAATCCTGGGTGTAGTGACTCACACCTGTAATCGCAGCACTTGGGAGGCAGAGGCAGGAGGATTGCTCTGAATTCGAGGCTAGCCTGGGCTACGTAGTGAGCTCAGGGCCAGCCTGAACTATAAAGTGAGATCTTGTCTCAAAAAAAAAAAAAGAGTGAGGGTCTTAATGACTGATCACATTAGTGTAATTTACAAATGCATGAGTAGTTTCTCCCCTAAGATCTGTAGTAAAACCAAAAACACAATAAGACCAAAATGATTCATTATATTATCAACGGTTTAGATTATATCATATTTATGTACCTGGCAGAATAAAACCGTAAAACTGTCATTAACAAGTAGAGGAAAGAGGTTCTGTTTTAACAAAATTATATGAATTTATGATGAACATATGCAAACAATGTTACAAGGAAAAGATATTGCTATCCTGTATATCCTCTGAGCATATCACAAAATGCAGTGTCTTTATAGATCTTTTTGATAATCTACACTTTGTATTTCCCTCTTACACTCCATATAAATTTAGAAGTTTATGGTATCCAGTTAGGATATGCATGAAAAAAAATGAGGTAGATGGGCAACTGGGAGTGACAAACTGATAAAAACCGAACCCTAACTATGGGAGGAACGTCACTTTCCATTTCATTCTTATACCGGACGTAACTGTCAGAGTCAGATTTTCCTAAGTCTATGTTCAACTTCCTGCGCCATCTTCATAGATCCAGGTCAGGTAATATTCTCTGAGATGGAGAGTCATTCCTTTGCCTGTGATTTTCCAGGGCTTCACTTATTGCACTGAATTATTTGCCTTATTTTGCAAATGTAAGAAGCACACTTACTGGTCAGTAAGTGTCTGTTTACTACAGGGTAGGAATTGTGCTTGTTCCACTAAATAAACCTTCTCAGACCAAAATATTAGCAATTTGCTAACCAGTTTCTGCCCTTAAAGCTAAACAAGATGACACAGGTGTGTATAGAAGCATGTAGCCAAGACAAATTTTATTTTTTATAGGGGAAAACAAAACAAACCACATCCTTTTTCATAGTCACTTACAAAAAAAAAAGACATCTTCATATCTATTGACATGAATTCACTGGTTTCCTCTTAGGACTTTGGGATATCTGCACTAGGTCTGAATTATTCTAAGTTTTAGTTGTTAAATGCCAGGCAAGGAGCTTCACATGTAGCTCTAAAATTGATATAATCCTTCTTTTCATAGGACTTGGTAAGATAAGTAGAAAAGGAAACAGATATTTGAATTATAGTATAAAGGGTTCTGCCATTGGTGAGCTAGCAGGAGAGGCTTCCTGGAGTAATGAGAGTGTTGATACTTGAAAAGTAGGCAAGGGTTTACCAGGTGAGAGGGCATGAAGGTGCAGACAAGAGCATTACAGGCAAAGGGTAGGAGCTTATGTGAAAGTTTTAAGGATTGAGAATTGTTCATTACCAAATGAACAACATTAAATAGATATTAACTGTATATCATAAATAATGGATTCCAAGAAAAAATAAAGCAACAGATGAAGCAGAAAGATATTCAGGAGTCCACATGTGTATACTTACCTTCTAAGAAGGTAGGATCAGGATTGGGTATTTAGCTCAGGGGTTCCAGTGTCTGCCTAGCAAACGCAAGGTCCTGAGTTCAATCCCTGGGAACCACATACCACAAGGCCAGTCGTGGTGGCTCATGCCTGTAATCCTCACACTCAGGAGGCAGAAGCAGAAGGATTTCTTAGTTCAAGGATTACCTGGGTTATATAGTGAGTTCAGGGCCAGCCTGAACTACAAAGCAAGATCTTGTCTCAAGAAAAAAGAAGGTAAGAACATATCAATGCCCATGACAAAATAATGTCTGCTGCAAGAAGCTTATAAGTTAGTACTCAAAACAAATAAAGAAAATAATGTCCCATTTTAGTAAGCATAGTGAAGAAAACAAGCAAGGCTCTAAGAGAGAATAACTAGAAGGACGTACTTAAGACGGATAAGGATGTATTTTCTGAGAAGGTGCAATTTGAACAGTGAACAAAATCAGATCACAGAGGCCTGGTGAGGCTCCTCAGGGAGCTAAGCTTTCTTTCATAAGGTTATAAGCAGGAGGAAGATGCAGTCAACTTGCATGTTGGCTGGAATACTGCGTATGGATGGAATGGACAAGGAAGCCAGCAGCTAGGTAGACCAGTTGGATGGCTTTTCCAGTCTGGGTAAGAAATGAGTTCTTACTGCTACAGTATTATGGTGACAGTGGTGTTAGAGAAGAAATAACAGTACTCAACTACTCCTTTGGCATGACCTCTGAGCCGTGACAAAGAATGCTATCGTTGGCACTAGAGCAGGCTCTGCTGGTTTCTGCAGGGACAGGCTGGATGGGGCAGGTCCATCGCAAGTGTGGAGCCAGCAAGAAAAGGATTTAGGCCCGAAGCTCTAAAACTGTACCGACATGGATTTTGTTGTAGAAAGCTGGGGGAAAGTTCAGGAGATAAAGAAAGGGAATGCCTACATTTTAGAAAAGTAAAAGGAAGCAAAGAAGAGATGTTAGTTCAGACTCTAGTTTCTACTTGGGCAATTGATTGAATTCACTCATTTGCTCAATTATTTTTATTCAGCACTTTGTCTGAGAAACTTGAACTATAAAGTGGCTGTTGGATACAGGAGTAAAGAACTGTGGAAAAGAAGGTGGTTGAAGAAGTAACTTGGAGCCAAGCACAGTGGCACATGCTTATATCTCAGCACCATAGGAGGCTGAAGCAAAAAGATCACAAGCTCGAGACCAGCCTAGGCAACTTAGTGAGATCTTCTTTCAAAACAGAAAATAAGAAGGGGAAGGAATGTAGCTCAGTGTGTAGGCCCTGGGTTCAACCCCTAGTACTGCAAAACAGAACAAAGAACAGAGCCTTGGGAGTTTTCTACATAAAGCTGTCTCTTAAAGGTACAAAACAGATGAGGTGGCCCCAGGAGAAAGGGTGGAGCCCTGTGCAACTCTGGTGTGTAAGGATTTTGAAGAGGAGAAGCCAGTGGTAATTGCGATGCAGAGGAATGCTGTGGAAGTTGGGGCTGGCTGTGTCGAAAGCCTCGGAGCAGTTCAGAGAGAGGGCTGAATCTCTGAGGGATTTAGCAGGGTGGGGATCATTGGTGAGAGTTTCAGTGGGTGGCCAGCAAAGAGGTCAACTATCCAGCCCTAAAGGTAAAGAAGAACTGGAGAAAGAGATGCTAAACCCAAAATCAGTTTTCCTACTGATTTCTTTGATTTTAGGGAGTTGGAGAGAGACTTGAACAAGTTCCTTTGCAGATTGGGGGAACTGATAAGATATTTTGACAGTTTCTAGGAGACCATAAACTGGCACTGCTACCTACTTTTACAAACACAGTTGTGTTGGAACCCAGCTTTTGCACTATCACAGCAGAATTCTATACCTATGACCTTCCTAGGACCCTTTAATACAGGAAGTTTGCCAACCGTTGGTTTAAGCTAAACTATTACATGTTGTAGTCATTTTCTCCCAACACCAAGTAAATAATATGGACAAAAATTCATGTTTAAATATATAAAGCAAGCCAATAAAACCTATTTCCAAAGGCAAAAGTGCTGTAGGAAATTTATAGCACTTTTATCAATTTATCAACAAAAAAGGACAAAATACTCTTTGCTGATACTCCATGCTTGTTTTTGACTGTCTAAATAAGCATATTCTACTCACCACTGCATATCCAGTATCTGTGTCTGACATAGTATGCATTTAACACATACTAGTTAAATCAAGAAAGGAAAGGAGCCAGGAGCTGGACTACAGAGTACTACCTGGGACCACAGGTAGGACCTTGGATTTGGGCAGGTAGCAGAGGGATCCTGGGTAAATGAGCTACT